>JBBJLR010000002.1:18007961-18018743 GCA_037577145.1 Brachypetersius gabonensis | reverse complement strand
TGTGTGTGTGTGTGTGTGTGTGTGTGTGTGTGTGTGTGTGTGTGTGTGTGTGTGTGTGTGTGTGTGTGTGGTTAATAGGAGGTGTACATGGTCAGCTATTTGGTCTGACATGTAATCTGAAAAATCAAATGTAGTCTTTATCATCACTGTTGTTAAAATAAGATGTCTATTGCTTTGTCCTGTTACACATGACAGGTCTGTTTTTCTGTGAAATTCATGGAATGGTTTAGTTCAGTAATGCTGCAGGGAAAACCAGAAAACCCAGGCATTCTGGACTTTTGATTTCAGCTCCAGTTTGGAAGAAGTCTTGGCAAATCAGTGTCTTCAGCTCTCTTCTTCAAAACCCTTCTATGCCACCCAGCACTTACACGCACACACAGTAGCCCTGTGGGTTGGAAGCATCCACCCTGAAGAGTGTCCTGCTGTGACCCAAAGAGGGGGACAAAAGGCGTGGAAGACACATCCCATCCCCCCTCTACACATCAGCACCTCATGTCAGTCTGTTTAGATGTGCCTGTGCCTGTGCTGGGGATATACATATACATCCTTGTGCATCTGTTCGATTGTATATGTGTTTTACATACATCATAAACCCATTACAATTCATAAACAATATATCACACATTAAAACCTTTAATTGCGTTTAATTGTCTTTATGTCTCTGGATTTCTGACTGTCCGTTGCTTGCTCACCTTAGAATGGGATTTCCTTGCCCATTATAGGAGTACGAAAAAGCATTCTAAACTCAAAGTAAACATAAATCAGAAATCAAAATGTATTTTTCTTCTTTAAAGTGACGTATTTTGGTCAAGAGCCAAATTTATTCAACATAATCACTAGATCATGAAAAGTAATAAAGTAAAATAATATGTAAACAAAATGTCAACAAACCGACTACAGAAATCTGATGGATGTCACCACCATCCGTTTTGCAAGTGTAACTAGCTGTGTGTGTGTGTGTGTGTGTGTGTGTGTGTAAATCTCCCTTCGTCAGACACCAGACAGCACAGTAGGAAACTTTTAAAAACTGCACTAATACTGCCGACCCTTGAATGATCTCAGTCATTTTTACAACAACAGTGGTCTCAAGCATAAACAAATTAAACTGATAAATGATTGTTTTACAGCTGCTCCAAAAATTGAAACAGAAAGTGGGAGAGTAAATCCATCAAGAAGAGTGACAGAGAAGTGGTGGTCTGTCTTCTGAAGGCTAACCAGTTAGCATAGCTGAGAAACACACTCAAGCAGACCATGAACAGTGATGTTGAGGTCTTCAAAGGCTGAGGGAAAACATTATATTAATAGAAATTTTCATTGCTCCTTACACAAGATGACAGTAAAACGTCAGAAGGCATTTACGGGTAGGCAAAAGTCACTACATTTTGATGAAAGTATAAACAAGTATAAATTGTTCATGATTTGAATGCACTTAATATGACCAATGAAATAAAAAAAAAATGTGCACTTTGATTTCAGGTTAAACAGCTGGTGTTCTAAAAGATCTAAATAAATAAATCAGAATAAATAAATCATAAAAAACTATTATGAACTGAATAAAAAGTTGAAAAGACTAAATAAAAAGAACGAGTGATGGCAATATCAACAGCGCTAGGGGTAGAGATTAGCAGGTCCTCTACCAGACAGAATCGTCTTAAGTGGATTCGAATGCACTTTAAGTCTCTATATCATAGACGTGTGTCTCTGCAAACAAACCCTGTTAGCCTTCTTTTCCCACCTCCCCAGTGTATACTGGGTCTAATACAAACATGCTGGGTAGGCAATTCATAGGCAAGAGATACCAATTTCATCCCAGCAAGACATATAACAAAGATGTTAAACAAAACCAGTGATGATTTTGCATTCCATTGCCAAAAAAAAATCCCTAAGCCTTCAATTTCAGCCGAGCTGTCAGAAGAAAACAGAATTTCCCTCTCAGATGTATTCCTGAGTGGAGAGCCAGTGGGTGTGATTATCAGGAGGAACTGTTTGCCATGTGAATCTACATATGGCTATCTGCTATCTGTGTGGTGCTGAGCGGGGAGCACAGAGGAGTCCCTGGGGTTGGTGTGGGGAGGGATTATACACAGAGGGGGGTGAACTCTTGGCCTCTCATGATTGAAAGAGCTCGCTGTGCCGAGGCCTGTTTAGAGTGCATTTGCATCACTCTGTTCTGCCGGACAGCAGGGAACTATCAGCAGCCACCAAATCTACAGCTTTCTGCCCTATCCTCTCTTGCCGTCTCTCCCGTTTGCTTTTCATATTCTCTCTCTCTCTCTCATTCTCTGTCATTCTTTCTCACTCATATTCTCTGTCACTAATTCTATGTGTCTCCTTCCTTCTCTTGTCTCCTCCCCTGTGTCCACTGGAGATCCCTATGCTTACAGCCAATCATTTATTACGATTGATCAGGATATGCTGTGATCAATATCTCATAGCCTGCTCCCTATTGCACGGGAAAACAAATAATGGCATGCTGGAGCGGGGCCCGCCGTGTTTGCCTGCGTCTACAGGCCTCAGGCGCCACAGCGCCTCAACCTGGGATTCGAGCGTTTCTGAGGTTTCCCTTGCGCTCCCTAAAAAAGGGCAATGAATTATCACTTGAACGAGTCAGAAAATATCTCCAATTGGAACGACCCTGTATGTGGTTTCCCTCATACGGCCTGTGAGCTGATTGAGTCCCTGTTCTCTCCTATTGTCTTGCGTCCCAGGCTACTGGGGATCTATTACCTAAGTTAATTGCATCTGGATCTACGCCCTGGAGTGGTCAACTATGTAATTTCACTAATTCATCCCGGTGAGAGGTTGACCTTAAGAAATGTAATTATGTCCACCTGAGTTGTAGCAGAGGCCCAAGAGGCCTGCTAAGCATTCACTAAAGAACATAGGGATCATTAGCAAAAACACAGTTTGCCTTGTGGTGTCGTCGGCACAACAGAGGAGGCCGGCGTCCGCCAGAGCAAACGTATGTTTACCATCAGCAAATACCTCACTCTCAACACCGAGCGCCAGACTCAGCTGCCGCTGACCGTAATTATCCATTCTGAACCCAAAGAGATGCAGATTTGGAATCTTTGTCCATTTTATGGTCTAAAAACCATTAGCTATGCTTGACTAGCAGTTGGGAAATAAAGTGGAATACAATAACTTTGCATAAACACAAATTATTTGTGCATTTTAATAGGGCCACCCATAATTATGCATGACTTTATACCTTTGTAATTGACAGAAAATATGGAAGAGGTCAGAGGTCACCTATTAGAATGACTTCTCATTTAATTTTTTGACAGGCTTAATACATAAGATACAGACGCGATGTGTAGGAGTGCGTTCAGGAGAGCCACACAGTTTCCCCCCAGGGGCACAAACCACTTCTGATCAAATTACACAACCTCTCTGTTCACGCTGTATTGTTCTCCTCATTTTTGTTTTACAGTTTGTGCTATTATGTTTGTGGTAATTCTTATTGATTATTCATTTTTATTATAATAAATATCCTTTTGTTTTACAGACCTATAAAACGTGCATGTTTTATTTTCTAATTGTTGAGACATTTTCTAGAAGGTAAAAGACTTGAGAGCATTTTATACTGTTTTAAGTGCACTGTTTCTATTACATTGTTAAAATTAACATGCAAACACACACACACACATACACACACATTTATATGTGTAAGCCTCCTATTAATCACACACACACACTGAGTGAGTGCAGAAGGTCTGGACGTGTATGTTGGCACCATAAAGATATAAAAGATTTGTGCATTAAAAAAAATGTCCACTGAACTTTGTGGAAGTGTGCTCCGTATGAAGGCTGTGTTAACTCATTGCAGTTCCTCCAGGGTTGTCAAAACTTTTGAATTAGGCAATATATATGTAATTCTTTACTTTATTTTTCTCTCTCACTCACACAGTCATATTTTGCGTAATGCAAGGTCTAAAGTTCATGCATTGAGCGCCGGTTTAAGCACTCTGAGGCCGTATTTGCAGCTTTGCCCTATGCCCAAGTTCACATGTAGGTCACTGAGCCCTGCCTCCACATCCCCAGCAGCCAATCACGTGGTAAGAGGTAGCTCAGGGCAAGAGAACAGTGTGACCCGTAGGAAGTGTAAGAATGCAGACACACCATTTCGTCAAATCACCAGAAAACCATCGCTGTGTCCTCAAGATGTAAATGTGCACCTCTGTGGCTGTTAAAGAGCCACAAAGAGGGGGTTTTTAAATGCCGTGTTTTAACATGCACCCCACTCGCAATTAAGACCACAAGCGGCTCATTGTGCCCTCCACCCAGTTAACACTACGGGCTTTGTGGTTCAAGGCGTCTGGAAAAAGAGAGAAAGAGGAAAGAATCTCCAGATGAGTCACCAGCACCACTCATGTTGTTTGCTCCTCACTGTGGAGACAAAACACAGTTATCTCAAAGTCACTTTCTTTTCTCAGAGAGAGAGAGAGAGAAGAAAGTGGAGGCGGTTTTCCTCTCTCTCTCTCTCTCTCTCTCTCTCTCTCTCTCTCTCGCTCTCTCTCTCTCTCTCCACAATATAGTTCAGTGCTACTGTTTGGCTGCATATTTTGGAGACTTACCAAGTCATCAAACGAGTCAATTGAAGAGGACTTGAAAACAGGTTTATAAGAGGTCATTTTTAGAACAGAAACTCACAAACAAGGCAAAGCAGGACATTCTGGACGTAAATTCTAAACAAACAACAGCTGAATTCGTCACTATGTACACAAATGTGTTGTACTGATTGTGTGAGATGAGTTTATTTTAGTTTCTTGGATTCACATTGAGTTCATTTTAACGTAATGCAAACTAATAATTAATTATCCTTCTAGAGCAAAAAATGTATATTTGTCTACATATATAGAAGATGTTGGACAAATGTAATACAGGGGATGCAACAAACGCGTAATTCAACATAAACTTTGATTCAAGCATCTGTCATCTGTTCAGTGAGTGCTAATGACTGCTTGAACAGTAAAAAATAAGCTAAATTAATGCAAAACAGGATTCATTCAATATTTATTGCCATGTTGTTCGATGCAAATGAACCTTCTTACATAAATACATAAAATATTTGGGAGCAAATTGAAAAAGACTTAAGTTACTAAGTACAAAAACAGTGTCTGTATAAAAGCTGTGAAAAATTCCAGCTTATGTTGCTGTGAGAATATGTCTGGGATGTTTCTCCCCACTTTTGCCATTTGTCCCCCCACCATCTCAGATCATAAAGGGATGGACCGATGGAAACCTGATTAATTACATAATAAAAAAAACTTTAACCTCACGTTAAGGACCATACTTTCCCTTGCAACACACACTAGACCCTGGTTTCTCAACCACTGGACTGCGGCCCACTGGTGGGCCACGAAGGCTTTTTATTGGGCCGTGAATCTAAAATCGAGGCAGGCTATTGGTCCACAACTGGTTATTTAATATAATTTAATGTGGCCAAACGGGCCTTGGCAACATGCTGTGATAGATAGGTGGGCCTTAGTGTTGAGAACCATTGAACTAGACAATTGTATTATGATTTTTGGGGGTCAACATTGGGAATTTGTTCTCATTGGCTTGGTGTTGCAAGACAAAATTAAATACAGTGTCAGTTCTAGACAGAAACAAAATGATAAGTAACAGACAAATGTAAACCCTTTTGAATAAATACCTCTTTTTACAAATACATTTATACTGTAGCACCAAAGGCCCTGTGACATGTGAGCATACTGACTAAATGGAAATCACCTGATCTTAGACAGGTCAACTTGGTCAGCAACTGTATCATGAAAACACATCTGCAGGTGTTGATTGCACATAGTGTAAAAATTGACAAAAATTTAAAGTAGCTTATATAGACCACAGACATATTTCTTGAATATAACAAATACTTAATGCAACAGAACTACAGTGATTTTTTTATGGGCGTGGTGTTGATATTGTTATATAAACCCATAACATTGGTCTAATTAAATTAAAAAAGAAGAAACAATTGTACTCAAAAGCATTCATTCACATGAATTAATCAAGATAGTTATATCCTCTTAAGCCACTATAATGAATGAGACACTACAGAACATTTCATTCTTATTATATTAAAAAATGTAAGCATTTTTTCTTAAGAGAGGGAGCGAGAGAGAGGGAGAGAGAGAGAGTTTTTGGTAAAAGGATATCATTAATCATAGCTCTAATCAGATGACATGGGGTCATGGCCCACTAAGTGTGTTTTCCTCATTATGGTAATATGCTGGAGAGGGGAAAGCTTCCCTTCTTTACTTTTGACACTTTCCCTCTCTGACAGGCTCCTGTCATTTCAACAAAAGAGTCAGAGCATCAAGCTTCTGTCTGCCGCCAAGAGGAGATCACTTTTTCAGCTCTGGAGAGAAGTGCTCAGCAACAGTGCTGCCTAACAATTCGTCAGCTGTCCAAGCCAACCTTTTCTTTTGATATAAGTACGATATCCTACAGAAACCAGTTCCACACAAGCACAAAATCCATTTAGTCACATGGCAACCTCAACGCAGACTGCGGACGACCAGTTTCTTCTAACGAAACACTCCTTCACTATCTGTCTGCTGGAGCAGCCGCGGTCTGAGAGGTGCGGATGTGCTAGCTGGTGTTTAATTGATGCAAGAGGCTGAAATTATAAATAGGCTGCAAGCCTTCCTCTGTCAGTGGAAAATAGAGCTGGGGGCTGTTTACTGTCGACGTGATGTATGCAGTTTGTGCGTTTGATTGTGTGTGATTATGTTTTGAGAGGATGACCTTTAGTGGAAGCTATACTGTAGCATAATGAGGAGCTGGAGCAGTGAGGCTACAGTGTGGGGAGAGAGAGAGAGAGAGAGAGAGAGAGAGAGAATGAGAGAGAGAGAGAATCACAAGCTGATCCTCCTGCTTTCATAGTCACTCCATAGTCACCTTCTACTGTCACACACACACACACACACACACACACACACACACACACACACACACACACACACACACACACACACACACACATTGAAGCGCTGAGACCCAAAAGGCCACACCCCTTCCCCCATCTCCGATATATCACACAGGACCTTAAAGGTAACTCTGGTGCTGACATCAAGAGCTGAAAGTAGAGCATAGCAGTTTGCACACAATATATGATGCTCACAGGAAAACGGAAGACAGCATTCGAGCTTGAACACTCTAATTTGATGAACAGAGAAGATCAACTAATGGACATCAGTACATGATCTGTTCTGTTAGCTTAGCCTGCACCCTTGAAATAAGAGCAGTCATGTGTAAACATGTGCCTGCTAATTAATCAGTATGTCTAAACGATTGCATTAAAACATTAAACTTATTATACAATTGTCCAATGTAAGTTTAAGTAAGTTCTTATGTTATTTAAGTTATTTGTTATTTAAGTTCTTTGGAGCCATAGAACAGGGGGTTCTAGGATTGCTAATTTGCGTAATTTCCTTGCTCAAAACTACCTGGTTCAACACACCTGTAGATTCTCAGGTGTAGTGATGTGTTATTACCAAACTGTGCCTCCAGGACTGCACCACTGCCACAGAACAACTACTTTCAGTTTTTAAAGACCTTTTGAATTGATCATTTCTTTTTGTGTGAACAAAAAGAAAATATTCAGTATCTACTATAAAAATATTCTACAAAATATTCAGTATCTACTATAAATCTAAGTGGTTAGTTGTAAAGTGTACGTTTTATTTTTGCATAGCTTTTAATCTATTGTTTTGCTGCTCTTTTCTTTGTCCCCTTCCCACTTGTGGGACTAATGAAGGTTTCTCTTATCTTGTCTTATCTCTTATCTTAAGAGGGTGAGAAAATGCGTGTGCCCCCATATGGACCTTTGCATTTAAATTTTCCAAAATCTTGGATTTCTTTTTTTTTAATTATTTTATTTACTTATTACATAAGAAGAAAAATCAGATTTAATTCAGGAGTATGGGAGGTTATGCAGTCTGAAAGAAGGAACAATAACAACAGCGGTGTCTGGGACCGTAAGCAACGTGTAAACGAGCGAACACTGTGACATCAGCAGCGTGGAGGCGGTGATCTAGTCTCACCTGTTCATTAACACAGCCAAAGGTGTTTAGAGCTTCTCTTCAACCCAGGCAGCACACACACTCACACACACTCACTCGCACACACTCATACACATTTCCCCCATAACTATTGCTCGCTCTCCCTCTCTTTCTCTCTCTATCTCTCTCAGCATAATTAAGTAGACCAATCAGAACAGCATGGAATCACTTCTCCAGAGCCTTTGACTCCATAATTAACCAAAATATCTCATTAACTACGAGAGAGCTACATGGATTTGTGTCAATCAGAATGTTTGAGAAAATAACACTCTGACTTTGAAGAGCACTGAGCTAAATTATGAACATTTGAAACACATAATCAGGCGGATATTGTACGTTTGATCAGGACTTACACGCCTTATTTAACTTGCCAAACACCTTTTGCTTTTCCTCAGTGGGATGAGACAGAGAGAGCAAAGCTTACGCAGTGCGTAGAAAGCATGTAGGATCTGTAGCAGCTTTTCATGCAGTATAATCCGCAGCGCCTGTATTAGCATACGCGCCCGTGTGCATAACACAGGCATTCATCATTAAAGGTGTACTTCATACCGAAATGCTAACATTGCTAATAATGAATGACAGCCAGTGCGAGTCAGTAAGCATTATGTAAATAAGATCTTTTTGCTGTTGTTGTTTTATTTGTTCTTGTTTCTTTAAAATATTGCTTTTGTCCTAACACTCCATTAATCATGCCACAGAAATTCTTTTCCCACACCTCAAGTTTGTTGGGCTTCTATATTTGACCTTACTTTACCTTTCCGTCCATATATTACTGTTCATTATGACCCAAAATATACAAACACAAAATCCACTTTAAGGGTTCTGTGATGCCAGAAGAACAGTTTTAGTTCCCATGTTTGAAAATGAGAACCTTGAATTGTATAGATAATTATACTATAAAGGTTCTTTACAAATTCAAGAAGCTTACAAGAGCCATTATGCCATATGGGGGTCCCTAAACTTTTAAAAAGGTTCTCTTCACACTCACTCATCTTACTCACAAAATTATTAATTTAAGAACCATTAATTGAAAGGTTCTTAGAGGGAGATTGTTCTTCTGTGGTCTCATGCAATGAACGCTTGCTGGAACCCTGACATGAACCATGTTTGGTTACCCAGAGCAGTGGTTCTCACATATTCAACCATGCACTTACACAGGACAGAGGGAACAGAGGAACAGAGGAGAAAGATGAGGACTCTGAAGGACTTGATTGCAAACAGCAGAACCACTGACTTGATGGTTCCTAAAATGAACCATTCATGAACAATTATTAAAGTTTAAAACACACCAATATAATATAAATGACCTACATTAGCTTAAGATTTTCCAAGAACCATACGTCCAATTCAAGAACTAATTAAGAACTTTTATTTTTAAGATTGCAGGACTTCTTGTTCAATTATATTGTTGCATACATTGTTATTTTGCTAAAAAAAAAAAAAAGCAAACTTGATATACTTTTATATATTTTTCTATGCATCTCTGTTATAATAAAAAAGACATTCTTGAGCCTTTTTTTAACAATAAACAAATCCGCTGTTTAAAAGCTGTGGCTGATAAAAGGATAAAATCACATAAACAATGGCATTTTTGTAAAAATTCATAGTGGCTTCTGTTAATAAATGCTAAATAAATTAATAATAAATAAGGAACAGCGCGAGTATGCTTTATGTAAATAACTTTATTTAGTCACATTTTTGTTTACAATTGGGTGTTTTCCCTACACCTCAAGTACGCTTTACTTTATTTTCTCTCCATATATTCCTTCACATTATCACCACACACCTACAAACGTGGCCCATTTCTATCTCCACCACACTCATATCACTCCTCAGCTCTGCTTATGCCTCTAAATGGCAAGGCTCTTTGTCTCGTAAGATGTCATTCGAAAACTGGGACGCGACACAAGCGAGGGGCGCACTTTGCCTCCACAAACAGAAAACAGGAAAAACTTTAGTTATAAAAAAACAAATAAACAACAGACTGCTGTCACTGCTTGGAGGTCCGCTCTGTCAGGACATACGGGGAGATGGACAGAGTACCTGTGGCCTGAGCTGTGGGTGCTGGAGTGGTTAGGGGGGAGTGAGTGGAAATTAAAAAAAAACCAGAGAGACAGAGGGAGAAAAGGGAGAAAAGGGGAACGAAACACCAATTAGAGCGCCTCGCCCACATGCTCGCTCACAAAGAGCCGTGCTCTGCTAAAGGTCATGCTGAAATTTGACTGACAGGGCTAAAGTCTTTTACTCATAATTTTTGTGTTTGCAATAGAATTCGGAGCAATTCACAGCCTTAAAGGCCTTAAGTGAGACCAGCAATTAATTGTAATGAATAATCTGACAAATCTGGCTGACATATGGCCGCTAATTCCCCGCCTTTCTGCAGGGAGCAGGGAGGGGATTAGATTAGCTTAAATGAAATCTGGGAGCGGCGTGCCATCTGCGTGTTCTAGGCCGTGGCTCCAACACGTTAACCAGGGTGTGGGAGGCTTTCTCCACCATCGTAACCTCTGACTCGCTCTCCATCTCCCTTCTCTCTCTATTTCTCTCGCTCTCTCTCTATCCTATCTCTAAATCTCTGTATCTCTCTCTCACACACTCACCATTTAGTACTGTCTATCTCTCCTTCTCTCTCTCTCTGTCCTGTCTCTATTTCTCTACATCTCACACACACACACACACACACACACACACACACACACACACACACACACAC
>JBBJLR010000002.1:17958974-17969828 GCA_037577145.1 Brachypetersius gabonensis | reverse complement strand
TTGGAACATAGCTCAGTAAAACTAGCATGTATTTTTACACGTCCATGGAGAGATTTGAATTGTTCATTCACACACACACACACACACACACACACACACACGCACACACTCACAGAGAGGTGTGTATTATATGCCTCAAACATACCCTCCATTGCTTTCTTCTTTTCTTCACTTCCTCTATCCCTTCCAGGACAATTTGTTTGTAGACTGTCTAAAGTAGTGTGTACCTACCATCATCTGAAAAAAAATAAAATATGATTTAACCATCCCATCCAAAATGTTGACGGCCGTGAATTTCCCAAAGCTTCTATTTGTATCCCTCTGATGCCGAGCTAAACGAATTAGGCGGGCTACAAAAGCTAGCAGAAGGACCCCTTTCACTGACGACGCACTTTCCCTCCACCAGCAAGAGCAGCTAATTAAATGTATTTAGCATCATAAATATTCCACAGGGACAGCTTGACACAGTGAATTAATGTCTAGCCTTAATACCGCAGTGGCTCCATTACTGCCTATAGCAGGAGCTGCCCAGGCTAGGAGTAAGTGGAGGTAGATGTGCTTCCTATGAATGGAGATCACATTAGTTTAGTGCTCAAACAGACAGCTCCCATAAATCTTTGCAGGGAAACTGGCACTGGGAGGCTCTGGCCAGCTAATAGCGGAATGTGCAACATGTCTCTATATTATGCCAACTGCTTGAAGAGGGACAATACTTTTGTTCGGAATCGTGGGGAAAAAAGTCGTAAAAGAAAAGTAACTTATTAACCTTGCTCTTGGTGTTTTGTCTGAATAGAACTGCTGAAATTAGGGAAAAAACTGGGGTTGCAATGTGAATTAGATGCTTTTTAAACCTATTAATCAAATTCAGCTTTTTTCTTAATCTCTTCGATTGTGAGCTAAATAGACTAACATTTTGTGCTATTGTTCAAATTTAGCCTTTGACATCAATCAAATCCAAGGCTGGTGGAATCTCTGCTTCGCTCCAATGCCAAATGGAATAAAAAAACGTTTCGAGAGTCGGAGCAAAGTCATAATTACTGTGACAGCACAAGGGGCAAGGTAAATCAAGATAAATACATGAGATGCCCAAGAAAAAGCCAAAGGCGATGTTTGAGGTTTGTGTGTGTAATGAGGAGGCGTTTTAAATCTGTTATTCGTATTATTTATCTATTTCTCATCATTTTGTGTAGCATTTTGTGATAGGGAAGTGTAAATCTCCACTGGTTCAAAGCAGGTTCAACTCACTATAGCCAGGATTTGATCCCAGGACAAAAGGCACTTGAGCTAGGTCACTCTAACATGTCTACTGCTGAGCCACTGAGGCAGAACTGCAGATAGGCCCTTCAGAAGGCCTCAGAAAGGTGTACTAATCAGAAAATAAGAGTTGAGTTAAGGAACTGAAACTGCCAGGAGGCAAACTGGCCACTCCACATACAGGAGAACACCCTCAACCAAAACAGCACTAGGCTCGATTCAGAGAGAGGTGTAAGAGGAGAAGGACAGGGACAGGAATGTGTGTGCGCACAAGTGAACAGGTTCCTCTGGAAAAAACTCAAGATGAGCACAAAAATGCTTGAGAACTCGGCAAGACAAGAGCTTTTGCAATACCAAAGTTACCGGCGCAAGTCTTATGCTTGTGAAACACGAAGACTCAGCTCTGAACCAGACTGGGAGGGCTGGTTATAAAGGGCCACGCACAGGTGCAGCCCATGCCGGTTGATTGCAGGAGGGTGGTGGCCTTTTTTCTTTTTCTACCCGCCCCAGCAGTAGCAGTGCTACACCTCCCCTGCTGGTTGGAGTGGCCTGCCCTGCTCCAGGCTGCCCCTTTTACAATATGTGTGTCTCTGAGCACATAAGGATACCTCTAGATTTTCACAATAAGTGTAAAAAGGTCCTAAAATATCAGGTCAGTCAACCATGTGCAATATAGTGCAACGTTCTTGTCGGGTGTTAAATCAGGTGTTAAAACAGTATCATCATGTGCAATATCTTATCTGCAGTTGTCTTACCATGTGCAATCATGTGACGTTTTCTAAGCAATATCACTGCTTCTGTCAAAATTACTTTTTATTGTTTAATATTATTACTGATCACTACTAAGTGCAACAATGTACATCAAACTACCATTAGATTTCACTCAACTTTATATTGTTCTTGCTCTATGTGTCTTTGCAGTCATTACATAAGTAATTTCCTCCAGGATCAGTTAAGATTTCTGATTCTGATTCAAACACCATGGACTGATAAGTTGTGTGCAATTTGTCTGCCTGGTGGTACCAAACAACAAACACTCCCGTGTGTATATATATATAAAACATTAACTGGTAAAGAGCCTTTAACAGGAAGCTTTTTAAGCCCTTAAAAGGTTCTTTTTACTCACACAACCATTAACAAACATGGTCTGATCTATCTGATAAAATGGTTCTTAGGAAACCAAAAATGTTTATTCTATTCCATCTTTAAGGAAGAGGAAGATGGAAGAGTTCAGTCTGGAAAAAAAGTGTTCTGGCAATCGTTAGAACATTCTCTTTCATTCCCACTTTTCTAGAATGTTCAAGAATGTTATATAATAAAGTTCCATGATACAACATCACTCACATTTTCTTTTCCTGCCATTATCCAGTCCTGCATTCAAATGTTCTCCTCTGTTCCCACTGTTAGAGGATGCTCTCGACCAGTTCCTGAATGTCACTGTTATGGAAGGTTCTTTCACATTCACATTATTATAATCTGTTCTCTCCCTGTCACATGGTTCTAGGAAGGGTTTCTAAGTTGTAACTGTTCTATATTGCTCTTCCACATTCACATTGTTCTAATCTGTTCTCTACCAGTCTTGGATGGGCCTCCCTGCTATAACTGTTCTAGGACGTTCTTCAGCTCTCACATTGTCCTGTTGTATTCTTTCCCTTGTACTCTGTTCTACATTGTTCTCATTTCTTTCATTAATCAAAGTTTAAAGCTGATTCCCAACATGAGTGCTGGGGTTTTCCTGAAGAACATTGGGTTAGGGTTAGGGTTAGGGTTAGGGTTAGGTGCACTTGGCTTTATCCACTTCTCAAATCATCACTTCACTGATGTTTTCCTTTCTCGAGTGCCGTTCTAAACACACATATACTCTTCCTGCTTTTTTACATATGAAAGGATTGCATGTTTGTATTCTTGTTTTACATGCATAAATCCATCACGTTTAGCTAAATGTTTCTGTGCTACACATTTACCACAACCTTAACCAAAAGTAAAATCAAGCTTTTTTTCTAGCAGTTTTCTTGCTTTCGATGATCTGGGGGTCATTTGATTCACACAAAGGACTAAACCATAACTATCTAACACACAGTTCCTGAATATGCAAATACATGGAGAAAAGCACTCACACCCACACACACACACACACACACACTCCCTGAAGAGGAAATGGTCCTTTTGGATGACTTCCTGATACTTCAAGCCCTTGAAGTCCTCCCTATTGAAGAGGAGGCTGCTTTTCAAAGTGTATTTGTTGTGCTTTTTCTCTGTGCCCGACTAGCATGGCACCACTCGTGCCAGCCTGCCTCCTCACCATAACAAACAGGTGCCCATGCCAAGTGCTTCTCAGGGACCAGACGGGCACGACAGTGTACCATCCCTCCCCGCTACTCCTTTTTTTTCCCAATTCTGCTATTTTCCCCCTTATCCTTCCCATGTTTTTCCTCCTCTGCTTCCCCTTTCATTTCCCCCTTTTTCATGCGTTAAAACCCCACGCGCACCCTCCCCTCCCGTCTCCTCTCTAGCAAGCCCCTAATTGCAATTTGCACGAGCTAAACTAATTTTACGACACAGAACACCTGTATTCATCTCCATATTAATCGAAAACAGGAAGGATAAATCCCAATCAGGCAGCAGCTGGTGTCGTGTTGGATGTACCTTCGGGGAGAACTCTGTCTCTACTGCATTAAAATATCGCTCCCCTCGTCTCACCATGGCCCAGTGCAAGCCCAAATCAGATATCATAATTATGAATGTCACCGGATCTACACAGGGCTGCTTTCTGACACTTGTAATATCCGTACGTGCAACGGCACGTTTAAGACCCCTATAAAGGCGCTCTCTCCAGTGTGAATTATGGTCCCATACGAGACACAGGCAGCATATGGAGGCTGCTGAGGCATCATTTAAGAACAGATAAAAGAGAGAGAGAGAGAGAGAGAGAGAGAGAGAGAGAGAGAGAGAATTAGATCAAGTACAATGGCATATGTCCCGAAATAACCATGGAACACGTAGAGGAATTTTATTACTCTGCTACATTAGATTGTTACTCAGTCTCTGAGACTACGCCATCATCAAGGCTCTTAAATCCTTATTTCCTTTGACATACTTCTTTTAATTACTGTAGAACCTTAACATTTTGTGGAGGTTATTTAATCAAACATCTGATGTACAAAAATGGCTCTTTACCAAACCATTCAGTCGCTGTTTTTTGGCAACCAAATGTGTGGGTTTTTTTACAACATCCAAAGAATCTTTTTTTATTTCTTTTTTTAGAAGTATTATTGAAAATAAAGACAGATGCATAGTAGAACTCATAGTTTTTTCAGATGAAGGAAGGATGGAATTTATTACATTGTAGACCCTTCATCAAGTCTGAAGCATAGTGTGGAAAGAGGATGGAAGAATAACAAATGGTTTCCTTAAGTACTAGAAATAAACAAAGGACAACAACATGAGAAGTTTTATGGTGAGGGAATCTGACACATTACAGCTGCTTTCAGGACATTTTAAAGAATAGTTGCTTGTCAAGTGAGTTTTTTGTGCTCTGGCAAAAGACATGTCAAAGAATTCCTGACTTGTAAGGCTTTCAGACCAAGGTTTTGAGCGCTGTGAAAGTTAGCATTGACATGCATGCTTGTTTATCCACAACAAAACAAACTCTGTGTAAACAGGCCTTAAATAAATAAGGTCAAACCAACACCCAGATTTTTACTTCTTTAGATTAACTCTGTAAGTAAAAGGCTAATATTGCTAACACACAGAGTGTGTCCAAAATCGCGCAATTTTAGGACATAGTGCACTCACATTGAAAACTAAGCTAAAATTCAGTGCCCTGAAAATGGCCAGAAATCACAGTGCAGAAAGATGGACACTATGCGCACGGACGCCATTTTGACCACGTAGCAGAGGGGAACTTTCAACAAGCTGAATAATGGCGGCCAACAGTGAAATGCAAGCCCAAGCGGAGGCAACTGGTTCTTCTAAATGTAAGTAACATTAATAAAGATATTTTTCTGATATACTGCGGTATAACCAGCAGATATTTTAGTGGCTGGAGAATCGCAAGCAAATGTTACCACGTCACTTTCACTAAGTGCAAAACGTTAGCGTTCCATTTAGGACAGCACTGACCCCTCGGCAGTGTGCACTACAGAAGGAAGTGCTCTGTGCGCACTACGCAACTATAATGCAGTGCACTCACGTAAGTGCGCAATTTCGGACACACCCACAGTAGAAGCAAACTGACTCTGTAAATACAGAACATCTCTCAGCCTATTCAAACCACAGCCAGCTCTTAATTATGGTGGTGCAGACTTGACAATGGGATTTGGAATACTGTGTGACGGTAAGCTATAAAACAAAACATCAACATGTGGCAAAACTTTGCACACAGACACTTCTGGTTTCACAAACCTGCATGTTTACACTGAGTTTTTGTGGCAATGAACATCAGTAACAAATGCAAAAGGATTTGACCCAAGATCAGTCCTATTTTTGACTTCTGTGCGAATACTAGTTCTGGCTGACTGTAGTAGTGAAATTTTGTTGACAGTCATGCTGTGCCCTGAACAAACTCAGCAGGTCTGCACCACCTTAACGAAGTGCTGTATGTGTTTTGAGCGAACTGAGAAAAGTCTGGTCATTTATTTTTATGGAAAAATTTTCCTTGACCATTGACTAGAACATTGTAACACCAGCGCTAAACTGAAAATGCACAAACTGGACAGCAAACGTGTCTTAGCTGATCAAGGACATCTGGGGTACTTTTTTTTGCTGAAGCATTAACCTGATACTCAAATTGAATCAGTATCTGTCAGACTTAATAAACCCGGGCCAAACTGCAACCCAAAGAAAGAAACATTAAGAAAGGAAGACAAAGGAAGACAGAAATGCACATGAGTGACTACAGTGCCTTGTTTCTCTACGAGTATGGCATTAAACTTTGGCCTGGAAAGCAGGTACACCATTGTCAGGTCAACCAACACAAAACTGAGGCCCTTGTAGAAGGTCCACCCCGGCTTATTAGAAACGCCACTCTAATGAACTTAAGACAATGCTAATTAATGGCAAGGAACAAAAGATGTTTCATTCAAAAAACTCCACCGTGAGCACGGGGACATGGTGGTACAGCGGGAACCAAGCCCCCTGCAAAGCTATTACTTATGCAGTCGAGGGTGCAGTGACCGTTCAGGCTGCAGGTCAGAAAGGCTAGCTCTCTCAGAAGCGCTGATATGCTCACCTATGACAATCCTTTATGGAGGCGATAAAGTAAAGGAAGTCTCTCGAGCGGCGGTGGAGAAGCTGACTGCGCTCCTCGACGTCCCCCCGGGGACCAGGTGTCAGAGTTGTCTATCAGCAGCCTGAAAGGAGGAGAGGAGCACGTTAGCCAGCGCCATTGTGCTAGCGTTGTCGTTGACTGATCGGGCCCATTTAGCCGGCTTTCACGGAGAATGAAAGCACCTCAAAGGATGAAAGAGAGACAGCCTCTCCGACAAACAAGGAAGCCGGCAGGAATATTCATGGATGGATCTGCTGCGAGAAGATTAATGTATTAGAAATTAAAATGGGGCCCCGGACGTTATGATCTTGCTCTAACACTTGGCCAGACCCGTGTCACCCGCGCCGGTGCACGAGGCGCCTGAAGTCGGCATGCCGTCGCTGCCAAGCCAGAGAGAAATCATTAAGCACCTTGGCTATTGTGTGAGGAGAATAATCAAACTTCACCCCATCCTTTTCTCCTCCCCAGCCCCGGCTTGACAATGAATAATTCCACAGCCATTTGCAATGTTAACGGCACCTATCGGAGCCATCCATGCCGTTATGATAAGAGTGGGAGAAAAAAAATATGCATTTCAACAGTCAGAACAGACGCCGCCTCACCGGCATTTCAAAGGACACCTGTCAGTCAACTGAAAGAGCTGTCACTCCACGTACCACGCAGGAGCCGACCAGAGAGCCGCAAAGATAATCTTTACTTTCCCCTCTCCTTTTTATTCTCTCACTCCCTCTCTCACTCTCTCTCTCACACACGCACATGCTTTTCTTTTTTTCACCTCTCTGGTCTTTCAGATCACAGCAGTTACATTTGCAGTGGACTGACATGTGATTTACAGAGGAAAAATAAACATGTTTAAAGTGGTGGAAGAAAAAAGGGGGCTTATTCTCTTAGGTGGGTTTATTCTTTGCTTGCTTTACAAC
Source organism: Brachypetersius gabonensis (assembly GCA_037577145.1). Lineage (NCBI taxonomy): Eukaryota > Metazoa > Chordata > Actinopteri > Characiformes > Alestidae > Brachypetersius > Brachypetersius gabonensis. The sequence continues at coordinate 17,962,385 of JBBJLR010000002.1, read as the reverse complement.
TGTATCAAATGTGCTATCATAAATGTGATCAAGGACAGGCCTGAATGTCATTATGTGTGATACCGGGAAGGCAGTGGATGTCGCTGGCAGCTCAAAGGTGACACTGATAATTTCTATCTCTCTTCAGCAGTGCTGCTGACTCTACACTAGGATCTCACTGGCTTCACACACCATTGGCCCTTCAAAACTTTCCATTTTCATCCTCTAAAACAGAACATACCAACAACGGAAACAACTATTCATGTCTCGCTTGGGTTTGGTTGGTTTTGTTGGGCTCAGACACTTCAGACACTGTTTAAAGAATAAAGTAGAAGGATAAAGACAGGAGCAGGGGTAAATCCACGGCAAAATAAAGGTGAGAGACAGACCGTGAGAAATCTAAAAATTAAATGTGATCCTGACCCAAGCCCTACAACTAATAATTGTGAAACTAATATTGAGATTATGTTGGGTGTCATTGTCTCTGAGGTTACTTAGCAGGTGACATCATTTGGAAACTTAAGTTCTATTTCTTATCTATTATTTGTCAAGATACAGGTTCGAGGAAAATTTCTATTGGGCTAGAATTTTGTCGGAATGCAGCAGATTTAGGACAGAATTTTTCTAGGGGACAGTCAGGTTCTGAGATACTTTATCTCTTACAGTTGGGTTTTGACAGAACTTAGTGTTGGGTTGCAGCAAAGGATGGGATGGAATCAGGATAAGGATAGTTGAGAAAGAATGTTTACAGTCAGGTAGGTATAGATTGTAAACGTATACAGTCAGGCTGAGACAGAAATATGTTTTAATACAGCAGGGCTGGGACAGGGTTGTTGGGATACACATTTTGTCATCCACAGTCCTGACAGAAATTTGGCAGAATCTAGTGAGGGATGGGACAGATTTTTATTAGGATTCGGATAGGCTCTGACATATTTTGTCAGGTATAATCAGGATCTGACATCATTTTGTTTGGCTACAGTCAGGTTGCGAGAGCAGTCTGTCAGGCTACAGTTATGTTCAGACAGAATTTTGTCAAGCTGGAGAATTTTGTCAAGCATGATTGGGACTGAATTTGCTGTTGAATTGGAAAGCTGGTTGCTGGGCCACACTTAAGTTCAACTTACATAATCATGTTGGACTTCAGAAGGTTTTAGATACTAAATTTTGTTGGGCTACAGTTTAGATTCTGCCTCAACTGACGATGTTCTTGGACTTTATTAACCAGTCAAAGCTATATAAGAGCCTTAAAAGCATATTCTCCTTCCTTCCTGTAAATAAGGCTAGTAGAAATGTAACCAATCTCTTTAAAACTGCAGTCTGTGTTTGCTGTCGGAGTTTAAAAATCACAGTTTATAAATTATAAAGTTCAAAATATTGCATTAACAATATGTGAAAAAACAGGAAACATGCATATTCATACTACTTTCTGATGCAGTTGTAAGATATGCCTGATGACTGTCAGTGTTCATAGCATCATTCTGCATTTAGATTAATCAGACTGTATTATCCCAAAGCCATCCCAAAAAAGAAACACAGAGCGTGTTATTCCGACATTTTCCATGTGTGATCAGTTATGAGTGCTCATGTAAGATGTGTATGTTCAGCAAGCATGGCTAACTCACACTCATGCCACCAGCACAGCATGGCATTTACAGTCCACTGCAGCCGGCCTGTTTGGGACAGAAAACACATATGCACCCACACACACACATATACGAACACGAGTCTGGGCCCCGTCCCAGTAGCCCTTCCGCTCTGTCCATAGGCCAGGCTACAGAGAGCCCCCAGCGTGTGACAGACAGAGAAATTGAGCAGGGTACTGGACTCTTAGGAGTGAAAGGACGGAGAGAGAGAGCTTGTTTGGCAATGGTAACATAACCGCTAAAGGCACAGTGAGTCAGGAGAGTATGTTTGATCAAACACATACTATGAGTGTACGTTTTAGACAGCATAAGAAGAAGTGTATACACAAAATGAAAAAGTTACGAATAACAGTAGTGCTTCATTTCTGTGATAAAATGCTGAAATATTCCCTAAATGCTGGAACAAAATTCGTTTTAGACCAATTCATTTCTGAATTTCCAAAAAACATTTTGCAAAAAAGGATGAGAAGTAGGAAGCTTGTGGAGGAGAAACAGCAAAATTAAAACTTTAACAAAAGACCTCTGTGGGGGCAAGCTGCTGCACAAAAGAGAAATGATGGTAAAATGCTGAAATATATATAACCAGTGAGCAGAGGCCTGAAAGAGACCGAAATCAATTTAAATCTTTCTCTAAAACACAACTCCCTGCACTAAACCTCTGATCAGAATCCAGAAAAAAAATCCAATGTTATTCAGCAGCGGGCTGTGGATGAAAGTAATGTCACCCGGTTTTACTCATCCTTCTACATTTGAATGGATATGGGCAAAAAGAATTGAAATTAACAGAGAATCCCCTTTATGGTTGCTTATTGTAATGGAAAAATTGCAATTATGAGATAATTGAGCTTAAAAATCGCAACTGATTCAAGAGCTAAAGTCAGCATCGTGCACTTACGTCAGCAGCAAAGGCAAAAAAAGTTCAGTGTCTCATAAAGACCTGGGGTGGACGGGACAGTAGGCATGCTATATTCATTAACATTAGCATATGGACCTGTCAACACTCGAGATGCACTGTAACAATGCCATTTAGCCTGAGACCCTGTGCTGCCAGTGGAAATGAGGGCATGTGGTGGGGAAAGGGCCGCAGACCCCCAGCGACAGGCAGCGGACAGACAGCAGAGACGCACTCTGACGCCGGCCTTTTTACAGCCAGATCCTGGCCACACACCACAGGCCATCTACATCAGGTCCACTTATGCTCTGATATAGCTCTGAGCTATGAGCACCTCAGAGAGAGAGAGAGCGAGAGAGAGGAAGAAATAGAGAGACAAAAAGAGAGAGAGTGAAAGAGAGAGAGCGAGAGAGAGAGAGAGAGAGTGAGAGAGGCAAAGAGGGATGTTTTAAAGAGGAAAGGTTTACAACAAGTTTTTCAAGGATTCAGTTATCATATCTTTCCAGACTACATATTACACACCATGGGCATCGTTAGGTCTATTTTGGGTGGTCTGAAAAAGAATACGTAAAGTTATCATTATTGAATTAAAATGATGTACTGACTGAGCCTGTTGCCTTAAGAAAGAATGAGCCTGTTGCCTTTAGAAAGTTTTGCATTCTGGGTAATTGAGCCTCTAGTGAGGCTGGGAAATGTAGTGTTTGAGTGTGTGGTAGCGCGGGAGTGTTTGGAGTTTTACATGGCTGTCCTGTGAGTGACTCTCCTTACTCTGTGTTTTTTTGGAGAAAGTATATAATTGCTCCCTTTCCAAGAGAGGAAAGAACAGACCCTGCTCCCCATAACTGTTTTATATTTGGACCCGCTCTGTGGCCGAGAGTAACGAGCCAAAGACGC
>JBBJLR010000002.1:17903147-17926155 GCA_037577145.1 Brachypetersius gabonensis | reverse complement strand
AAAAATAGGGCACAATAATAGGCTAGTAGTAGTATATTTTACATTTTTAAAAAAGATCAGAATAGAACAGAGGTTCTAAGATTGGAAGTCAGTAGAGTGTCATGAAGGGTCTCATTCGCTAATAGTAGCTAAAACAGGTTGGAAAACAGCGGAGAAAACCCATCGCTTAAATAGATAAAGAAGCCAAAACTCCGAAGCTCGATATTCAGAACAGTGGCTCCGGTGTCGCGAGAGCTGCGAGAGTTTATACTCCGTTAAAAATAAATAAATAACAGCAGTTTCGGAGTCTTCTTGCTGTTAACAGAGGAATGGCAGTGGGAGGTAGCGTTGTGTCGTTCGCGATCTTTTATGTGAACGTACTGGACCGAATCACTTGAGGAAGTGATTCGGTTTAGTATGTTCACCTAAAATACACCACTCAACCCCAGTCCCCCCACCCCCCACCCCCCGTTAACGCCCCCCCACCCCCACCCCACCCCCGTCATCTCTTCCGTCAGATTATTTTTAAAAACATTTTTTGCTTTAATCCATGTGTATTGGACTTAATGGTTTGTTTCCGTCTGTTGGGCAGGCGATGTGCTGACCTTTCTGGATTCCCATATTGAGTGTAATGTGGGCTGGTTGGAGCCACTGCTAGAGAGAGTCTATCTGGATCACAGGAAGGTGGCTTGTCCTGTCATTGAAGTCATCAGTGACAAGGATATGAGGTATCAGAGCTTTAGAAAGATGTGAATTGTGAATCAAGCAATGCAGGGTTTCTGTTTTTTAATGATGTTTTGGCCTAATGTAGTCAGCTTCAGAATCTGAACATGTCTTCTCTGATTTTGCATATCTTAGGAAAATTTTGATTTTTGGGTAAGATATAAGTTAATGTTTATTGTCCTATATACAGAGTACAGTGTACAGAGCACAATGAAATTCTTACTTCAACACCCTCTTCACAGATAGAACATAAAGACATGAAAGACAATGTGCAGCGATAATAACTAGTCACGGGTTGAGTTGCATAATATAAAGTATAAAGTAAAAGGTAAGTAATAAGGTATGGTTTGGAAAATGTATACATTTACATGTATAGAAAATACACTTTTGTAGTGTAAATTTTGCTTATTTAAATTAGAATCGGAGCAATAAGGCTAACATATTCTAGAAGTCAATACTCACCCAAATCTTTTCCGTAAATATATCCCCAAAACTCAACCCCAGACGCTTCAAACAACATCCATCATTAGACTTGTTGTTGTGGTTTAGGACACAGTGTGATTTTAGTGTGAGCTTTAAAACATCAACATGTGCAGGCATCTGTTTTAGATGACTTTTGTAGCAACCGCCATCATAAATGTGGAGAAAACGTGTCCAATTCCTTGGACACCACTCCTGATGTAGTGCTGAAATCATACTAACCCACAGTGTAAAGTCTGCAGACCTTAATGAAGACCTGGCTGCAGTTTCATTAGGTTTAGAGATGTTTTGGGGTTGTATTTATTGAAATAATGTGGATGACTGTTGATTTATGTTGTTTATCAAGTCACCCTTGTAGGTCTAGCACTAAACTATAGCAGAATTTGGACTCCAACCAAGTAGATTCCTTAAATTCTGCTCCTGGTGACCCCAAGGGCTGCATCATTTCAACCATTTTCTACCCAAAACACTTGATCCAGCTCATGAGAGGTTAGAGTATCATTTTGCGATCTGGATCAAGGGTTTTTGGGCAGAGAATTCTTAAAACAGTGCAACTCTCTGTTGGAGCAGGGAATAGTTGAAAACGTACAGATCCATGGGCCACCAGGATCAGGATTAAAAGAGATTGTCCAGGATAGATCACTGATCTCTGATTGCATTAAAGTCAATGTGCACCAGCTAATATAGGTCTCTGCTGACTCACACATTATATATTGCCCAACATTTTATTTGTATTAATTTTGAATATTTTTTTTTCTTCAGTTATGTGCTGGTGGATAATTTCCAAAGAGGCATTTTCAAATGGCCTTTAGTGTTTGGCTGGAGCACTCTGCCAGAAGACTACATCAAAAAGAACAACATGAAGGACTCGGATCCCATCAAGTAATGTTTACTGACACTTCTGATTTACAAGTTTAATTCATATAAAATATTGAAACACAGTAATTCCATTTTAGGCCTTGCAGTATCATTTTAGATTAAAATCTGAAAGTCTATACTCTGAATAAAAAAAATTGTCATTTTAACCTAAAGCATAAAGCAACATTTTATGAACATTTGCATTCCCTGTCATTCCCCAGGTGTCCTGTGATGGCAGGTGGTCTGTTCTCTATTGATAAGAAGTATTTTTATGAGTTGGGAGCCTATGACCCAGGTCTGGACGTGTGGGGAGGGGAGAATATGGAGATCTCATTCAAGGTAAAGCAGTCTTTAACTTTAGTATACCTTTAGTATGTAGGAAGAAGTGGGGAGCAGCATTTTATTACTTTTGTAAAGTTTGTCTTGTACCTTAATCTTGACCTAAAAATGGTTAGAACACTTTAAAGACAAGATTAAACTGCAGCTCCTTGATTCAATTGAATGACAACTCTGCATTTTATTTCCATCAGATCTGGATGTGTGGTGGTGAGATTGAAATAATCCCGTGCTCCCGTGTTGGCCATATTTTCCGAGGTGAGAACCCATACCAGTTCCCCAAAGACCGGCAGAAGACAGTAGAGAGGAATCTGGCACGCGTGGCTGAAGTGTGGCTGGATGAGTATAAAGAGGTGTTTTATGGCTATGGCTATCTCCATCTGCTGGACAAGAATACGATAGACGTTGGAAACCTCACAGCACAAATCCAGCTGCGGCAGAAACTCGAGTGTAAGAGCTTTAGGTGGTACTTGAAGAACGTCTACCCTGAGCTGGAGGCTCCAGTGGTCAAAGCTGAAGGCCTGGTAAGTATAGTAATATCTCAGTATCTCAATATCTCAAGACATGGTATAAAAAACAGCATTATTTTTAAAAGATGATTTTCAGAATAGGTTTTCAAGCTTATATTTGGAAAACTAATGATCTTTGAAAATTCCTATTCTGGATTAGGGTTATGCTTTAAGATGCCTCAGCTGCTGTGTGTTTGTCTTCTTTATCTCTGTAAATGCTGCGCAATCCCCTGTCGTCTCTGGCTCATGGTAATTCGGGTGCTTGTTGTTTTTCTCAGAGATGACTGGCGCCTTTGTTTAGTGTGTAATGTTCACAAAGGTTCTCTGTCAGGCCAAGACACATTTTATGGCTCCACCCGCTTTGATTGAAGCCTTTGTCATAGTGAATCAGGGCCAAAGCAGCAAAATCACTTTCTTGTATAACCTCAGTGCAAGCTCTCTCTTTAACTGTAGCCATTTAACCCTTTTCCTGTAGATGTTCAATGTGGGCATCAGAAAGTGCCTGGCGCTGGACAATGGCTCCTTATCTTTTGAGATCTGTGATCTTAGTAAGCAGGTAAGATAAGAATTAAAGTACTGTATATAGTACTTTAATTGTAGTTTTATTGAAGGAGATTGAACCACTAACTATCAGCCTTGTCCTTCATCTTTCAGAGACAACAGTTCAGCTACAGCTGGGTGAAAACACTCCGCCAGAATGCTTCCTGTGTGTCTCCCCAGGCTGCAGGAACAGATGTGGTCATAGAACAGTGTGACTCCGAGCCACATCTTCGGTGGCTGCACAAATCCAATAAAGTCCTGGTATGTCAGTTCGCAAAAAACACAGGAACAGATCACAGAGGATCAGTTCTGCTGTTCTGATTAGAATATGATTAAGAAAGGATGACTTCAGAATAGTGCTTCTTAACCACTCTTAGAAAGCAGTCAGACTTTTGTAAGATAGAGGGTTTGGGGCTTTAACCAGAGCTGATATTTTACTTAATGTGGGAATGTGATACAGGTCTCTTTCACACTGGGTTTGTCACAAGTTTTAATCTTGCATGCCACTATTAAACAAATGATAAGGTCAATCTCTCCCTCTCTTTCTGTGTGAGTGTGTATGTACATATATATTAGGGGTGTCAAGCTATTTAAAAATGAATCTAATTAATTACAAGCTTATTAATTACTTTAAATTAATCATACATTTTTTGCTGTATGTGTTTACAGAAAAAACTTTTTTTGCACCGTTCATGTGCATTAGTGGTCACAACAATAAAAAAAAATACAAGCTGTGGTTGTGAAAGCAATTATCCCATTTTTATCAGACCACCTGTCTGTAAGAATGTTGATCAGGCATCAGCTAATGACTTTTCTGTTACACTGAATAGAGTTGTATGAACGGATAAAACATGTTTATATATTTAATACTGTATATAGGTTTATATATTTACAAACGCCACAGATGAGATGTAAGCGAGAAGAACTAGAGAGAGATTGTAAGACAATGTGAAAGGAAAAATGAGTAGGGTGTGAATCCTTCAGGTATGACTTCCCTTTTTTATGTGTGTCTTTCAGGCGGAGCACCTGATTGCGGAGGTGTCCCCCAGAAGTATCCCCCGGCCAGTGTGTCTGGAGGCGGGGCCTAAAGCTGACAAGTTGTATCTGAATACATGCGACGTGTCAAGCCCCTTCCAGAAATGGCAGTTCACACACTATTATGCACAGTGAGCCATGCACAGACATTTTCACCTGCATCCATGTGACCCAGTGGACCTTTGTCTGGATGAAGACGATTTGAAGTGTTCTATAGTGTTTTAAGTCTCATAGTGGTTTAAGCGCATGTGTAGAGTTTAGTTTTTGCGGAAGGGGGTGTTTTAGGGGTTTGTGCAATGTTTTTGTTTAGGGCAGATGTTTTAACTGTTTTGTTTTATTTTCCCTTTTATATTGGGCTAATTGGAGTAATCTTGTGGGCAGCTACTCCACATAATCATGGTTTTAGGTACTTTTTTAGACAGCAGTACTTTATTGGGCTTTATACATTGGTAGCTATGTTTGTTTTTTACAAACACAAATATTTGAAGTGCCTGGAGAAAAGACGGAGAAAGTTGGGTATACTGTTTTTAGTACATCACAGATCACATAAGTCAAATAACAGATGGTATGACAGACAACATTGAAACTTACCAAAGAGACACGTGACCCAGTCAGCACCATCATAAGGCCAGTTTTAGATGGAACCAAAAAAAGGAACCAAAAAACCCCAAATGCTGTAGATATTCTGTATATTGTGTGTTCTATTGAATCTGTTCCCATTACTGAGCATGTTCAGATATTGCTCTTTTGTGGCTCCTATTTTGCCAGCAGAGGGTGGTATAGAAGGCTTAAAACCACCCTCTAATATTGTTACTTTAGTAAATGACTCAGGCAGAAGTAGCTACCAAAAATTGTCAGAACACAAAGCTCTTCAAGTACTGAGTTCCATAGAGAACTTCTTGGTACATCTAACAGCTGTCAGTGTAGAAACTGAAGTCTGTTAGTTGAAAATCTTCTCTTTTGGGGTAACTCTGAAGCTGGACTGAAACTAAGCCCAAAAAGGGATTGACTGAATTGCAAGAAAAATATACATGGAACGACGTCTCCAAAGAGCAGAACTCCAAAGGGCTACGGAGTGGTTTTGGCATAGTTAAGAATGTGTAAGCTGGATAACAAAAATATGAGCTGGCTGGTTGCCTAGGGAATTTGATGGATAACCTGTAATCTGCATTGACACTGCCAAGACCAAATGAACAAATGTTAAACCTTATCTGTAAGAGGTAGATTTCCAACGTTCCAATGTTCCTCAACAGCCTTTTTAATCCCCGTACAATTTAAGCAAGTGTTCTGTACATGGGAAAGTATGTTTTTATTCATAACTACATGTTCAAAACTGCTAACATGCACTAAAGATTTTCTGCATGTCATGTCTTTTGGTACACGCATGGTACATGAGATCATTTACTGTAAGCAATAAGCAGTATGTTATGTACATATCCACTTGTGACACTAGAGGGAGCTGTTTACAATCGTTTCAAGAAAGTTTTTTTTCTTTTTTAAGGGAGTTTGGGATCTGCTGGAAGGGTTTTATGGTGATGCGTAACATGTTTAATGCAACAAATTCAATCTGATTTTATTAAAGATTTATCTATTTCTCTAAAAGCTTTGCATCTTCTGTAGACAATGGAAGTATTTTGTTTTATAGCTTTGTTTTATATAGAGAAAGAAAAGTATATGCCGTCATGCAAGGCCAGGAACCATAGTCATACTTTTTATTGCATTTCTATGCTTTGCATCAGACCTACTGATAATAATTCTGAACAGGAAATGCTGAATTGTTTATGTATCATTCAGGAAAGTACCTGTTTACTGTACGACCCTGTAACCCAGTTCTGGAGAAAATGCCTAGACCTGCAGCAAAAACAAAGTGCAATTGATCCGGGTGAGAAGCTTTTTGGAGCAAGACTTAACAAGTGCTGAAATACAGTGAAACCTAAAGGAAAAACGGAACAGTGCTTTTGTTGTTTTGGCTCTGTTCTCCAGCACACTGGATATAGAAGCATATCAATTCAGCTCTGTGGGTTTTTTCTTTAAAACAAAAAAGTGGAACTAAGAAGAGAGTAAGATGAACCACTGTGATGGAAAAATTATAAGAAAAACGACAAACAACTTGGTAGATCATAGAAGACAACATTAGTTGATAGAAATGGAGTCCAGGCACTGGTTTGCAAAACACCAACCTTAAAGTGAAGTAGGTACTGGTGCAACATCAAAGGCTTCACCACAACATGCAAACCACTAGTAAACCTTGACAGGTTGCACTTTCCTAAACAGCAAATCTATAAACGCCTATAAAAGCCTGCAGAGTTCAGTTACTCATGAGATGGAGATGAATCTGTACCAGATTAACCCATACAGACAAACCTGCCCATGGTCCAAACCTTTAGACAACTTTGGAAATCTAACAAGCAGTTCCTTTTTTCTGCCTTAGTCCAGATATCTGGGCAGGGTTATACTGATATAACAGTGATGAAGTTTTTAAGTACCAAAAGCAAAAATCATCCTGTTTAGCCAAGCCTAGTCTGAGCTTTGGAGGACAGCATTTCCTTAACTGTATACAAGTGGCACAAAAAGCCCTTTATCAGGAAGCAGTGTGCATGGAGGAACAGCACAAAAGCACCTTGTTAGGGTTGTGGTTTACTTATCGCAAAGGATTTGCAACCAAGTACTGAACATGGCAGTTTTATTAGAAATGTGTGATATGTGCCATATATGTAAGCTGACATTCTGCACTTCACAGTCATTTTTATTTCAAACCTAGTGGACTAGATGCCACAGTTTCAAACACTTACAGACACTATGATAAGTACTAAATAATGTCATTAAATTAGACCTCCAACTAATAGCCAGTCTAGATATTGATCTTTCTTTTCATGTTACTCTTGTGCAATGTACAAAGCTGATACTGATAACATAGCAGTGATTTTTCCGTACTCTGTTCAATTCATAAATATGTAGAGGAGTGTTTTTTGCAGAAACATTACAACGCATTACACAAAGATTCAGTTAGATGAATGTTAGGCACGTGAGCAGCGCATGCACATGCTACCAGTACATCTGAGTCATGATATGAAATGACCCGTCGCGTTTTAGCTTAGTTTTTGAGCTGTACAAGTATTCCAGTAATCCTTCGTCTGGGGGATTGTGTACCTTCATCCTCTTACTTGTTTAGTCTTGGGTTTTAGTGTTTAATTAACCTCATATTTTCTCATATTTCAGCTCAGAAATCCAGCCCTAATAGCCCTTTCACAGGTGTGTTGAATTGGGTCACTTATTGTTAACTAGTTTATTAAACTGCAACCCAACAAACATTATCAGGCCTGTATGGAACCTAACCGAAAAAGTCTCTTTTTGTTATTAAAAAAAAAGGTGTTGCAGATTTTCACAGTCTGGTCCTTGAACTCGCATCTCCTCCAGCACGTATTCACAGCTGCATCATGGCCTCAAACTCCTCGATCCTCTGGCGTGCAATCCCTCGGCGAATCTTCCGGTATGAGACCGTTCCAAACTTTGCCTGGGTCAAGTCACCGAATGACTCGTTGCCATGGTCCAGCTCTTCTGTTTCTTCATGCCGTTCGTTTATGGTGAGGCATCTTGCCCCTGCCCCTGCTGTGTCTGGAAAAGGAGATTTTGTGACTCAAAAAACAGATTTTATCTTTCGTTGTTTTAAAAAGCTGAGTCTAAACCACGTTGTTGAGCTTGGTGTAGTACACTTCACTGTGCATTTACCCTTTTCAAAGTGCTTCAAACACTTGAAAGAGCTTGCCCTTTGAAAATGAAAATGCTTGCCCTTTGTTGCATGATACACTAATGTGGGGCACAAACTGAAGCGTGCATTAACTGGCATAGTGTATACCAAATCAAACCAATGAACAAATCAAACTGGTCTTTATTGGCCATATATCTGGAGTATTGAGTGTTAAACCATTAATTAAGCAGAGCACCATGCAGAGCTGGAAGCTAATTGACATTCAGTGAATAATTTAGTTGAAGATGGCAGCTGGACCAGCAACCATTCTGACATTTCACTTCCAGTCTGAAGTAATTCTAGTGGTTTTAAAAGTTTATAATAATGTGTAATATTTAATCTGTTTTTTTAGTAGCTGTCTGATAATTTGCTATTAGATCTGTGCAGCCTGCCGCCGAGTAAGCAGAGGAAATATATCTACGTTACGCTAAAGTCAAGTGTGTAGTTTGTTTACAATGTGCCCATCACACTTTTTCTGGATTTGTTGAGTTCCCAAAACTCTAAAATATATCCCAAAACATAATAAAAGACTGCAATTTCTTGTATGTGAACATTTAGAAACTAAATGCTTTAGAAACATAAATATGGTGCCAGTTTTATTGTGATACTGAAACATCAAAACCTGAAGACTTAGAAATGTCCAAGAAATCAGCAAGTAGGCCTTAGCATGACTAGAAAATCCACTTGTTAAAATTTTTTCTATAGTTTAATTGGACACTGTGAACAATCACCTGTTTAATTGAGGTTTGTATACTGTTAGCATTAAATATACTGTCTTTAAGGATGATGAAGACATCGCCGTGATAAACAGAACACTGTAATGCTTGCAATCCTGCTAGTGATGAGTGAAACCAAGAGCACCACAAAGCCCAATACTCTAATCTCCATTTTCCATGGAAACATCATATGAATACAGTTGAAATGATAAAGGACTTGAAGTTCCTGTTACTGAACTACACTTTAGATTGCAATGCTTCAGATTGCCAAGCCACTTTAAAAGCTTCCTCCACTGTCTCCGAACACCACTGTCTCCAAACTACTGAAAGGATCAACCATGAAATTCTTTGCTCCCTGTGTTTTTTAAACAAAATCTTAAAAAAAAATTCAAATTGATCACACTATGTGGATAAAGAGTAAAGAATTGCATATTAAATGTAGACTTTGAGTCACTTGGGTCTACTTATTGTTAACAAATCAGTAGAAAAAATATACAAATTTGAAATACAAATATGAAATATACAAATTTATTGTATTATTATACATGTAATTAAAATTAATCTAATGAGTCAGCCAAGACAGAGCTGCACAAATTTCAAACAACACTACACCAGTCAGAATGAAGCATTTGTATGTACTAAATGGAGATGAATGGGTTCATATATAGTCTAGTTGACTGGTTACTGACACCCACAGTCCCCACTTGAGCCCACTTGTAGATTAAGGCCTTAAATACTGTCCCATTTTAAAAACTGCAGTATTTAAACTGAGACCTAACTGATTGGTGCAGTTAGTTATATGATCGTTAATAAAGGATATGTGGTAACTTTTGACAGAAAGTTAATGAAACAAAGGAATGCCTCAATGCCTCGCTGCTTACCTCTCTCCTGTGTTTCTGTTGGCTGCTTTGATTGTGACTCTGTCAGAGTCTCGGCCACTATGTGTACCAGTCGGCTTCTGTCCTCAACAGGGAATTGCGCAGCTTCATCTGTAGCAGACACTGCACCTTGTACTTTTGAGGACTTTGCAAGCTCTTCATCGTAATTGGCATTTTTAGATGCTGTTTCTGTCTCACTCTCCACTCCCTGATCAGGGATGGAAGCATGATTCACTTTATTCTCCATTAAATTTTCCATTTCTTCTGCCATGGCACCACTGTGATGCTCTGAGCCTGCTTCCATTTGCCCAGGGCTTTGAGTCAAAGGCTCATACTCTTCACCTCCTGAATCCTGAATCTCAGGTGAAGGCTGAGGCTGTGTGAGCCAAGTGTGTCCTACAGACACAGGCCGTGGACCACAGATGGACATTTCCTGTGGAATTTCTTCATCTTCACTGTAAAACACGGAGTCGTCACCTTCAGTCATAACCAAAGCAGCTTGACTCCCTGTTACTTCCAGGGTCTGCAGGGCCTCCACGGTTACTCCTCCACTGATGTCCACTGCCGTTGCCGGCACAGGGCTGCTTGCAGTCTCGACCGCTCTTGCAACTTCTGCCATCTTGACAAACCCTTTCTGGTCAGTGCTGTGCTCTTGTCCTTATTTCACCTTATTTCACTGTTGCTGTTGGCCAAGACATCTGCAAACTAGTTCAACTGCTGTCATGCCGTCATGTCCGGTCACTATTTTGCTCCACCATTCCTCTCTTTTGCACTTAGGGCAACATCCCATCTTGCATTCTAATGACTGGACACACAGGCAGTGGCAAGCAGGGCTTTTGTGCCGGGGTACGATGTAATTCTGTATGTGTTCTGAGCCAGTGGAAAACAGAGGATTTGTACTCCCCCAAAAGAATGGCCTTTTGTCTACAGCCTCACTACAAACAAATCATTTGTCCTTGTGTCTTAATCCTCCTCAAGTGACCGCCATCACCGAGAGGTATTTCAAGATTAACATTCTCATTCAGGTATTCTTGTCAGATTTGTGCTGCCAGAAAGCCACACTTGCTTCAGTCGTTTATTCTGATGCATATAAGGGTGTAGATTTTAAAGTCAAAAAGTTAAACTCAGTCTGTGACCTTGAATGACTATAACATGTATAATAAATTACACGAATGAATTATTTATGGTTGATTTTTAATGCTCATAAAGTGAAAATGTAAGTTAATTAGAGATGCACTGGAATTGGGATTGTCCAGTGTCGGAATCAGCAGATTTTTGCTACGAAAACTGGCAACTGGCCATTTAATTACTTTGAATTGGCCGACCAGTTTAATTTGATAATTTGATTGATGTTCCATTCGTAAATCTAAAATTCTCTGCATCATTTATGAACCCCTTCGTCTGGAAGAAATTTGTGCATCTCTAATATTATGTATTCATTTTTTTTTTTGCAACTTTATAATAAAGTTTAAAAATAATAAACTGGAGGCTTTACATAGTTCCTGCTATTATGAAGGATCTTACATTTATATTAGTCCAGTCTTCGTCGGTTAAATGCATAGTCTCCATGTTTTCTATGCAAACACTGACCAGTAAAGAAAAATGTGCAGCTACTGCATAGCAACAGGTAAGAGACCCTTGACTGGAAATGATGCAAAGGTTACAGCTTTTGTGGCTGATATTATCTACTCTGAAGATACTCTGAAGATATTATCTACTCTTATGCACTCTGTCTGCAGAACAGCTTTTTCTAAAACCCTTTGCTCTGTCGGGCTTTTTCTCATTTTGCTGTGGTTACCTAGACAGGAGCAGCATATTTCATCAAAGAAAACCATTGCACTCGTGCTACTGATGCAAATGAGCAAATGGAGAATGAGAGCTGAGGTGTATATGACGATGGATCCAGGAGAGAACATTGCTGGTTTTACATTCATTACATGCTCTTGAAAGTAGTGTTGAACAGCTAATAAAAATAAATTGTGACCGTTTCAAATGGATCATCTGCTGAAAACCTTTATTAGAACAAAAACAATTTACATTCATTTCTTTTTCACATATGCTTTTATCCAAAGTGACAAAAAATTATTAAACCCTAAAACTTAAGGACAGAGGGAGAACAAAAAGAGAGTTTTAAGTGCTAAATCTTTAGGTAGGGAGTAGTGAACGAAGATGAAAGCTTATTCCGATAGAAGAGCAAGTGTGATGTAGGATGGATAGTGCATCAGGAGAGGAGATACTCTCTGAAGAGTTGAGTTGAGTTATTGAAGCGGGATCCTGTTGCCGTGGCAGCTCTTCCATATGTGGGATATGATGAATGCGATCAGTTTGGACTGGGTGTAGGGATGGCAGAGCCAGACGATGTTCTCGCAGGGAACTAGTAGGAACGTAAGCCTGAATGTTAGGATTAAGGTAGAAGGAACCCAAGGGTCACACTGTTAGCGACTTGAATTCAGTTCCACACATCAAATGTTTTGTTCAGTGATTATTGATTACATTTTCATTAAACTGCCAGATTGCACCCATTTAGACTTATTTCCACACTTGAATAGGCTTGACTTGACTTGACACCGTGTATCACACTGCCCTCTGGTGTCGAGTGAGGCAAAATAAAATCTCAACACCTCAGAAAAAAATTACAATTTACAAAGAAGTAATAGATTAGAATTTTGCACAAACATTCTGTGAGAAATGGCCAACACCCTCATCTGGGGGCTAGCAATGTGTAAGAAGCAGCCAAAGAACACACAGCATCTTGCCATAGATATCCTTTAATAAACCTCTTCTCCATTACATTCTTATAAAAGCATGTTCTGAAACTTCTTTTAATATATTCTGTGCCTGTCCTTGTTGTGCATAGCATACACCAATGGCAAAGAGAGAGCATGTCAGTCTGTTTAAAGACTTAACCTACAAAAAAAAAAAAATAGTTCGTAGGGTAGCACCTTCATCACGACCGCATCCTGTTTTGAACACTTGTCAGATCACTTTGTGGTTATGGGCTGTGGTACCTGTTAACTCACAGAGCCCGGCACACTCACTTCATCCACCTCACCAGAGCACTCTCAGCAAACTGGCTTTATTTCCAGATCTCCTTGATCGGCGTATCTCTGTATTACTGGTAAACCTGAAAAGGTCTGATGCTGCAAAAGGACAGTTGAGCAGTGATTCTACATATTTTCCCCACTGTGGTTTATTTATAGCTACATGATGTGCACTTCTAGGTCACTTGGAGAGCTGCACATTTACCCTCGTCTCATTCACACATTCTCCTTTACCATTTACAATTACAATTTAATGCATTTTTCTGGTAAAACTACCAAGTCAATAATGCTTGTTGTACCTTAGAAATATACAAATGTCATTAAATATACACTTAGGAGAAAGCCAGCTAGCACTCATGTGTCACATTTACTCATATGCATTGCTCTGCACCCTGTGATTCAAGCTCTTGCACGTGTTCATTGACAGTTCTGTGAGTGTATTTGCCTGCAGAGGTGTGTAATGCTCTTGTGTGGCTTGTGTAGGGGTCAGTTCTAGACCTCTGTTGTTTCCACTATGTCTTTTGAACACCAGGAGCCCACTTTCCAAAGGATTGAAATGCCTTCAATTATCACATTCATGTCACATTGACTTTAAAGGATTTCACTTTTTTTCCTACTGTGCCAGCACTTTGTGAGAGCACTGACAGCTCAGGTTGTCTCCTCTTCCTCCACAGAGTAGTTCAGTCCAGGTATAAACTTTAGAATATTTTTGCGCATGCTTGGCCTCCTCCCTTTGCGGGGCAGAGTGCCAAACAGAGAGGCGGGCCGAATATTGTCCCATGGAGGTGACTGGCAGCTGCTGCTGCTGATGCTTTGGGTTCGGGTCAGAGCCAGTCGAGGCGGAGCTCCGTCTGGAAGACCGTCCTTACTGAAGAAGCCGAAGCTTGGCTCGGTGGGACTGAACAAGTCGTCAAAAACGGAGGACATAAAGTCCTCACTGTCGTCCGTCTGTCCACTCAGACAACTGCTGTCACTGGAAAAGCGCTGGCCGCGCCGGCCCTTCGGGGACGAGAGGGACATCAGCGAGTCCATGGAGGGGTTCTGAGTGCTGACATTCAGATTACCTGCACAGAGAAGATCCAAAGTTCACTACTTGTCATATAAAACCCCAAGCATGCATGAATGACATTAAATGTCTACTTAAAGGATTCAAATTGAACATTTGTCTTGTTTTATGTGTACATTTTACCCATAGCATAGCTTAATGCACCAAAAACATCTGTATTTATTTTTTCAATATATTTAGAATGGAATAAAAAAAATTTAACATATTTTCTGTTTCAAACATCTCTTCATCTCAGATGTTATTGTTACTGTGCCTGTATGACCAATATACAAATGATCTATAAGTGTTCCATAATCATATGTTCTGGTTTAAGTGCCTTGTATTGTGCATCGCTGAAAAAGATGTAACTGAAATGTCTTTGGTAAGTAAGTTTGAATTAAAATCCTTCGGGGTATCAGTAAAAAACTTAAGCTACTCTGCTTTAACTGTGACAAAGTTGTGACCTTATAACCAATTAACTGTTGTTTCAGCGTAATGTCCCTGTGTTGTCTATATAAACTAAAAATAAAAAATACAAGTGGAAGCTAATTCAGAGCACAGTCTCTGGTGTCTGATTGGAGCCCAGAAAAAAGTCACAAATATGAACAAATGTAACCTTGTTATTCAAATGAATTAAAATGTATTTAAACTTGATCACATCAGTACAACACAACAACAAGCTTCCTCGCTGTTATCCTCAGGGAAACAGTAAGTGTAACTGTGAAAAGTGTAAAATAAGACCCAAAGATTGTGGGTGGTTTGCTGGTGGTGTGTGTGTGGGAGCTAGAGTGTGTTCTGAGTGCAACATTTCTAGTGAATCGTTTTCAGTTCTGGGCACAGATTTTCTGATTAGCAACCTGTCTACTGTGGCCGTCATGTTCCAGACTTAATCAGCTATCGCTCAAAACCAGAGATAGCAATTGAATTCTCTGCATGTGGTAAAGTAAGCCGTGCCTTATTAAAGAGTACCTTCTACTGGGCTACCTTCCTGTTTTTGTTTTTTGGTCCTTTTGTTATCTTTTTAGATGAGTTGTGGGTAATAATAGCAGAACTGCAAAGCCAAAGGTGAAACACAAAACAACACAAGACTGCACAAGGACTACTCGTCCCTAACCCTAACACAGCACCGCATAGTCATATTACCTATGAACACTGAAACGAAGTGTTTCGGTTGTGGAACCGCCTTGTTATGATAAGCTTTGTGCTGCTGTGCTTTAGGCAAACTACTTTTGTGTTGTTTATTTTACTCTAACATTGACTGATGAATTGATTTAAGTCACAAGCTAATTATCAAGTCAGTCAATCAGCTGGATGAGAGTAGTAGCAGTGGTAAAATTTGCAGCATGTGATGCTTTAGATTAGGCTGATTAGACATACCGATTGGTTTTGTGTCATTCACCCAAGGCTTTGTAACACTACTGAGCACTGATGTGCGAGAGATAGTTGGCCCTGGTGAGATCTGCATTACTGCATCCTCTGTGAACAACACTCCTTCTACGGGAAATGGGCCCAATGTCTAAGCCAGGTCCTCTGATCAGCATAAAGCTTGAGCTCTAAGGTTGGAACTCCCCCAAGAGATTTATGATTTCTCTCTTTTCACACACTGCCCTCATCGGCCCGTTTCATTAAGTGAATGACGGTACTTTGGTGGAGTGAGAGGATGTGCATGTGGTTTTTCAGCTGTGTGTGTTTTTTTCTCACCTCGAGTAAGACGTTTTTCCTGCAGGGTGAGGGCTTTCAACTCCACCCATTTCTCATGCAATGTTTGCTATGTTGAGAAAAAAAAAAAGCACACATGCACATGAGCACACATGAGGAAACACATCATACAGTCATTCTGGAAGATCTTATAAGTTCTGCATCAGCGGGAATTCAGAGTGCAAAATTGAGATTTGCGGGCAGAAATTCAACTGATTCCGCAATTTGGCGCTAAACATGATTATCGTTTACTGCCTCTCATTAGTCATGAGATTTAAAGACTATGAGTACTAAACCTTTTGAACCGCAGGGCTTTTATTACTTAAGCCTACTTTGTGCATGCAAATATTCTTAACAACTTAATTAGAAAGCCATCACAACACAAGATATGGGTTCTTTAATGTTAAAGAACCCATATCTTGGAAAACCATCATTAATATTATTTTATATATAGATATATACATATATCATCTTCTTCAGTTTAAAACTAAGTTATGCCCATTCATATGGACTGCATTTTCGACAAATCTCAGTACAGGACGATTCAATATCTTAAAGGCTCAGTAACAAAAACAGCTTGTTTAAACTGAGTGATAAAAGACACTGACACCATTAGTGAACCTCAAGGAAAAATATAATACTAGAAAATGCAGGATATTGTAATTGTAATGACTATGCAAAGTATGTTAAGCATGAGGACATGTAGAGCCATAGGCCATCTAGGTCCTTCTGGCTAAATAGTGGTAAACAGAAATAGAATAACTATCATATCATATAGATGAAGATAGAAATACATGTTATGATTGCAATCTAATAGAAATAGATGAACTATCATATGCATACTTTAAGCAAGCGCAACTTCTTCTCCAGTTCAATTCTCTTCACCACACTCCCACTGACTGTCTCCAACCTGATGTACACAGACACACACCACATTAATAAGAGTCAGAGTTCATCCTACAGGTCAACAGGCTGCTTTGCAGAAGGCTTTTAAAGGCTAGCAATTAAAGATTTTATGCACAAATGTGCTCATTGTGCTTCCTTGAGCCCAGCAATTAGCCACTGTACAAATCAAGGTCAGAGCTTCACTATTTGTAGGTACTTCATATTCAACTCACTTTAACATGTTGACGGATTCTCGGATCAGTTCGATAATGTGCTGATGGCTGAATCCTTTAATGCTGACTCCGTTTACTGTCAATATAATGTCTCCTGCCAGACACAGAGAGAAAGAGAGAGAGGGCTTATCAGTTGACATGTTTTCACTTGTATGACTGTCCAATATAAGTGAGAACCACAGAAACAGGTGAGAAATGTATTGCATTTGCTGGACAGTGTATATTTGACGTTTTGCCTAAAGTTAATTAACTGAAAAAAAAAAGTTAATTGCCTAAAGTTAATTTACTGTCTTATTCATCCAGTAAATGGAAGACGTTACGTAGTTTATTGATTTTGAAGTGAGACTAACACATTACGGTGCACTATATATATTTCGTACTTTTGCACAAGCCATATTTTATCCAGTATAGATGCTGAATTCAGCAAACAAAATGTGCATAAAAAAAATGTACAAAGCATGTCATTTGACCTCGGCATGCACAATTTAATCCAACTGTGTATTCAGTGCATCATCTTTTTCAACATTAATGTCCCCCTTCACAGAAAAAGAAAAAGTAAAGTGAGGATGGTTCAGAATGAGGGGAGCGGTGAGTGCTAAACGCTGACCGTGTTTGCAGTGGAAATGTCAGGCGTTGGAAAAAGACAGAGAGATGGTGGTTAGACCAGAGGTGTTAAAATTAGTTGCAGTGGCAGCAACAGAAATTGTGCTCATGTGAGAAAGAGCACGACTAAGGGGGTCCGAACACATAGGTGTGGTCATGCGGTGTAGAGGAAGTAGCATCAGTGTTGTCTCGCTTTTTCTCACCGGCAGTTAGGCCTGCTGTTTCTGCTGCACTGCCGTCCTGCACGCTGCACACAAACGTACACATCTCCATCTCACTGCTGTTCTTCGGCTGAAGGCCGTACGTCTAGGGGTCATACGTGGACACAAAGGAAAAAACAGAAAAAAACTAAATTAGTACAGGCAAATATAGTATAACAGCTTTAAACAGGCATGGTCTGTTCACTTCATGGCTGTTTATTGATAACACAGAGCATGAGAACTGAAACTATAACCAAACTCAACCACCCCCACCACCCAAAACACTGGCTGAAACTGAAATAAAGAAGCGAACCTACCTGAACTTCAAATCCAAAAACTTCATTGTCTTGCTTTTCTAACACAACCATTGTCCTAAAGAAAGAAAAAAATGTGCTCATTCATTATGGCTCTTAGGTTACCATGAAGGATTCTGCTCATACTCATATTTGTGGCATGCATGAACCTGGTTATAGGAAAAACTTTCTTGCAGAAAGTTTCATTATGAGACATACTGTATTTACCTTTGAGGATCTGTGTAGTCCACCAGGGAGCTTGTGCTCATTGACTGCACATAAATAAATAAATAAATAAATAAATAACTGGAGCACCATAGTGACCTAGTAATTTAATATATTCTAATATACAGAATATATACCAGCGTCAATAACAAATACCACTACTGAAATTGCTTTTACATGTTAATTTTTTTGCCAGAAGTGCAAAACGTATTAATTTATTACATGCAAATTTAACAGCAGTGCAAAACTACAAAATGTGAGAAACATAACTGTGTATTTATCAGTGTATTCATATAACTATTAATATATATATATGAGAATAAGATCAACAGATACATTTTCAACAAATGTATATATACATATGTACACTGTGCAATGTTCAGCAGATTATCATGTTTGTTCTTTCAGAAAGTTCACAGGTTACAGACTAATGCAAGAAAATTGCAAACGTATTTTTTCCAAACTTCTACTTCTAATGTAATAACACATGACTAGAGTAATAATACTCATGATTAGTTTACAACACAAGACAAGCATGAATGTTTCAGTAAAGTTCTACAGCTTACATGATTGCGTCCCCGTGGCAGTGTTCCATAGGTGTTCTCTCTGTTCTTGGACTGCTTTCCATTGTTTAAGGACCGTCGTCTCCAGAGCAGGCCTTTCCTGGGTGAACTTTCCAGGATGCAGCTGTCCAGACTCTTCTGGAGCTGCAGGGCTGCCCTACGGTTCATGTTGGAGCTCATGGTTAAAACCAGTCAGACAGCACTCGCACCGGCACTGCTCACAGCAGCCTGTCAACCTGCACGCCTGCAGTCGGCTGAGTAAAATGTGTTAAAGCGGATATGCAGGTCATGTGACCGTTGAGGACCTGCGTCTATGTTTCCCTCTCACACGTCTGCAGTTACTTCTCTTTTCCTTTAATCTCTTCGTTTTTTATCTGCGTGTGGTGAACAGTGCTTGTGTTTCTCTCTCTTTTATTAGGCCAGGTCTTACCACTCAGACATACACACACACTCTACTCTCACCTGTTTCCTCTGGTCTCTACTTCTTCTTTTTTTTCTGTAATATGTTTAAAGACCACTTCTGCTCTGTAGACATACAGGCGGTGTGAGAGAATGTAAGTGAACCCAGACTTAATATCCTACTCCACACATGTAAAAAAGTGGATCTCAGATTTGGTCTTGTTACCTCTGTCCAGCACACTTTAGTGTTTTTGCTGCCTGTTACACAGTAACACAAACATTCAAACTCAGGTATGGTTTGTTTATTTGTTGATTAATTGAATCAGGTGTGTCACACTGGAATGGTGGAGAGGAGCAGGAAATTGTTCAGAGTACCATGTTCCTTGGTATACACATGTTGGAGAACCTCATGTGGACCCTCAACACCAGCTCCATCAGCAAGAGAGCAGCTCCTCTACTTTTTGCAGAGACTGAAAAGAGTCTCCCCCCAATCCTTACCACATTCTACAGTGAGACTATAGAGAGCATTCTCTGTAGCTGCATCACAGCCTGGTATGAGAATTGTAATTTACAGAGAATTGTGAGGATGGCTGAGAAGATCATTGGGGTCTCTCTCCCCTCTGTCACATTTATGCCACATACTGCACCAGCAGAGCCATTGTTGCATAGAGTAGGGGCCTGCAATGTCAGAATGGGGATCAGTTTCTCTGCTAAGGCCATCACACTCCCCAACCAGAACTGAAACACAACCTATACCACCCCCCCACACACACACACACAAACACCACAAACACATGCCCCCGATCATCTTTAATTAACATCATAAATACACTTCTATTTATTACACTGCACATTTACTGTCCTGCTGCTGCTATATTTGCACAATCATATGTATTGCTGTCTACGTCTGTATATATTTCTGCACATATAACTTCTGTTCTGCCTGTTGGCACACAACTCCCTGCTTGAATACAGTACCCGTCAAAATACTTAACCCAGACTGGAGCGATTATTGATTCCAGTAAATGTTGTCTTGTTGTCTCTTGTGTTTTTCTTGGACTCTCTTTTGTTCTCTCTACACTTGTGGTCTTGTGATGTTCTTTTCTGTTCTGTTCTGTTCTTCTGTTGTACCGTGATCCTGGAGGAACATTAGTGGGTAGGATACTTGCCTCTTGACCAAGAGGTCATGGGTTCGAATCCTACTTTCAGGACCACCACTGGGTACCTGAGCAAGACCCTTAACCCCAAGTTGCTTCAGGGAGACTGTCCCCTGTAGTTAGGGAATGGAAGTCACTTTGGATAAAAAGCATCTGAAAATGTAAATGTTTCACTGTATGTATATGGCTGATATGACAATTACCTACGATGACCTACATGACTTAACTCATTAAATGTTAAAGTACTAAGGTGTTTGTTTAAGCAAATTCCTTATTTAAACTATGTTGTGTCAATCTGACACAGTAATGGAAGATGGTTGGTGCAATATTAACATTTTTAAAAAAATAAAACAAAGTAATAATGTTCCAACCTGGGACGTCCCCGGTCAGCGGCCGATAGAGGCCGTCAGGAACTGAACAACGGGGACGGGTGGGTGTGTCATTGGTTCAATCATTTAGTAATGATTGTGTTTAGGGGTTGTCATTGGTTGTGGAGTACGCACATCTTGTATAAAGTGTTCCTGAGTTTGTGTGTCTCCCCTCACCTTCCCCTGGATATGTTCCTGTCTTTTGTGTTTAGGGTTATTGGTAGAGTTTTGGCCATCGTGCTGTTTTGTGTTTGCTTTTGGAAACAAAGCTTTTCTGGGAAAATGGACATCTGCCCCTCTATGGCACAACCAAAATAAATTCAGCAGAGCAACCAACTTGCCACCAATGTAGCATTGCTTGCCATGGACATTCAAAAATTCATTTCAAAATATAGGTAATACCCAAGAAAAAGTAATATAATTTCAAATTATCTCTTTTAAACATGTACATAACGCGTATATTCATTAAGTAATTTTTTGGTGTTGACATGGGACAACACAGATAAGTGATCGAGAAATGAACAAGGTGAAAACTAACATCACCCTCTCCTGACCAGAGCCTGGGTTTGAAATAACTAGGCTACAGGAAACAGTGTGCGTAGGTGTCTGAGCCTGAAATGTTAGGCCACCACACCACAATGTTGCAGCATGCAGCACTCCGGGCCAGGCGTCACATTACTTATATGGACAAAAGTTTTGGGACACTTGACCATTACGCCAACGGGGACTTTAATGACACTGCATTCAGATACATAGACTTTTATTTGGAGTTGATCCCTCTCTGCAGCTTGGGTTAAATGCAGAGAAAGAATTTCACATTTTTCACACTGTGTGCTGTGGTGTGTTCACACATGACTATAAGAGGCATCTTTATTTTCTTTTGTGTGTGTATTTGTCAGACATTAAATCCAGGTCCCCCTAGTGCCAGTACACGTATAATGGACTTTTTGTAGCACAAAAAGTGCCCCCTAGGCCAGTCTTATTGTCTCAGTTCATGACCCTCTGAGTTTCACGAATCAGTCCGGGGTGCCACTGTCAAGATCTAGTGCTTCTGCCTATAAACTATAAATAATTAGAATAACTTTTACAATGTTTCCATTCATTTAAATGAGTTTGACGATTTTAAATGAGTCAGCCGTGTACTAGCTATTAGAGACTCATGTTCGCTGTAGAACCCCCACTACAGGTATGTGTGGAAAATAAGGAAAGGTGGTGGCAAGTTCATTTCTATATCACCACTTAAATTTCAGTAACTCACATTAAACTAACAGTGTTCTGCATGCTTAATTTAATGTCAGCAAACTGGTTGGGGCTTCTGACCTTTTTATGTAAACATCATAGCTACATTGCTACATCATAGCTACAAACATCATTGATGTAATATTCCAAAGACTCTTTTAACTGAGATGTAATGGATTTATGGATTTTATCACTAATATGAATATGTCCATGTAAATTTGAACCATATTAACCACACCTGATTAAACTCATCAGTGAGTAGGCAACGCCTTTGTAAGCTGAACTCAAATAGTAAAAGGAGAGGAAAATGCAGATGTCTGCAGAAGTGTGGACTTGTCACAGGTTTGGTATCCCTAGATTTGGGCTTAGATGGAACCAAAGATTGTTTATGAGAGCAAGAAGGTTATGGGCTTGCAGTGAAGTGAGCCAATTTGGCCATTGGCTCACTTCAATGACTTGTCTTTATATGAGCAGCTGGATGGCCTAGTGGTTAATTCCAACTGCTAGTGTCAACCCTGAGGTTCCCTTGAGCAAGGTACCTTGAGCAAGGGACTTATCTGTCTGCCCCTGCCTCATTAGCAATGAGAAGCTAAGGTTACAGATGGAAGTTTTGCTGTGCGAAACACGGCATTGAACTTTTAAGACAGTAGGAACTAACAAACTGGTGGGTCTGTCTCAAAAGTTTGTTCCTTCCAGCATCTTTATGCATGTTAGGCAAGATTTGTACTAAAATCCACCTGTATTATAGGCAATGACTGTACCACTACTTCACCAAGTCTCACACAGGCCAAGCTTTTTTGGGGTTTTGTCTTGAAGATTGGACGCTGGGTAGAAGACGCAAAGATAAGTTCATACATAGATACAAATGTGCACAGGAAAGTATTTAGCTCTCAAATGAGAAATGAATCATTTCCTAATGGGCTTCTGAAACCTCTCTTCTGAACAGAGACTTTTTACTGCTTGCTTAAAAGAAAGAAATGGAACCAAATGTACAGAAAGATGAAAAATATATTTGTCTAATTAAAGAAGGACAGGAAAGAGGAGTGAAACTGGATAAAAGTGAGTCTCTCAGCAGTTTGGAGGAGGCTCCAAGTCCCTGTACTGGAGGCAGGAGGCAACCATGCTTGTTGCCCCACTCTGATCTCCACTCTGCCCCAGTGAACTCATTTGGACTCATCTTGACGGCACACACACACACACACACACACACACACACACACACACACACACACACACACACACACACACACACACACA
>JBBJLR010000002.1:17887267-17899426 GCA_037577145.1 Brachypetersius gabonensis | reverse complement strand
ACACACACACACACACACACACACACACACACACACACACACACACACACACACACACACACACACACACAGACAGCCCAACACATAACCGTCTGGGCACCAGATTTAAGCCTGAGCCTTTGTAGGCTAAAGGGGAACCGGATAATATCCCAGTGCGTTTCTCAACATATTTATAAGGATTTAGAATTTTGTAATAGCCGTTCCTAACATGGTGCCAAGTGTTAATTGGTGTGCTATAAATGACAGCAAGGTTAACAGAGGCCATGTGGATTGTTGCTTTGGTGCCGTGGTGAAAGGCTTTGCAATGTAGCATTTGATTAAACAGCTTTACACCATTCCCTCATCTCTTGCTGCTCTTGGATGGAACCTGTAGAAATATTTTACCTATGAATATTACTGAATTGCTGAAGCATAGTTTAAAGGAAAACTAATAGATTAACCCTTTGTTTTTATGGTAGTAAAGTAAAGTGGCCTCTTATAGTCACGTGTGAACACACCACACCACAGCACACAGTGAGACTAACAGTGTCCACACAAATTCTTTCTCTGCATTTAACTCTTTCACTAAGTGAAGCACTGGGCTGCCACCAATGGGGGGCACCCGGGCAGCAGTGTGTGGGGGTGGAACCTTGCTCATGTGTACCTCAGTGGTGCCTTTAGCAGTCCTGGGATTCAAACCGATTGCTTTCTGATTGCAAGGGCCACTCCCTAACCACTAGGCCACCAGCCTAAATTCCACTCTGGGGTAAAATGTGATATATTTTATGTATGTTTAAGCAGCTTTAAACAGAACATGCCTTTGATCATCTTTTCATATTCCCATAACAACACTATCTATAATGTTTTACAACCATCAGAAAGATATTGCTCAAGATTAACCCTAGACTATTTTTGTACCATAAAAACAACTTTTTTCATCATGAATGTGTAAGTCATTGATTACTTACTAATATTACTTTAGTCATTCTCTTTTAAAGCATGTACATAACTCACAGTGAGAGCTATCAACTTAAGTGCAGCCTTTACATTGTGAGATTAGTTCAAATGTGGTGTTAGTACTAAGCCTTCAAAAGAACATGAAAATGGGGTATCTTTACAAATAAATTGGATTTTTTTTGGATTTTAAGTACAATGTCATCATTAACACTATAGATAGGATTAAAATAACACACATCGTTTCTCTAGTGGCTTATTTTAATGCATCTATTTTAATGTATTTAAACAAGCTTATCTGGTTCAAATAACACAGAAGTGGATTGAATTAATGTTGTTTTGCATTACATTTACTTTTTGTGATTTGTAGAACTGTACCCACTCTGTTACACTAGCCATCACACGTCACATTTGGCTGAATAGTTCATACACAGTAGGCGCTAGTAACACAGTAAGAGCTCTGTGGGTCGGTGCTGTGTCCAGCTCTGCACTTTGAGCATTTTATTTATAGCTGTTAAATTTACATAATTTAGCTGGAGACGTACATGGAGTATATTTCATTTGAATGTAGTTAAGCATCAGCTGCTGTAGGTAACAGCTACCAGTATCCAAGATCAGTGGGGAAAAAAAAGTGAAAAACCTTATACTGCAACTATTTAATACACTGGAAGATCCTGAAGGCCAGTCATTGTGTGCTTTTTGACCCTATTTGAGTTCCATTGAAAGCCATAGCTAACCCTCTAACTCTGCCAAATGAAACCTGCCATTCAAACAAGCTACAGGTCTTCTGCTCTGTTATAGAGGTTGCTTGTGTGTCTCAGAACTAAGATGAATGAAGAGATGACCTTGCTGGGGTAAAACAGTCATACTGAAAATCATCATTTGCTGTTTGTGTGTTTGTTGCCATTGATAAGTTCTTTGTAGAATTCAGGGAAATGCCGTTTCGAAACCGCAGATAACCTGCCGGCTTAACGTCTTTCCAATACAACACTCAGCAACAAGGCCACAAGGGAAGAAAAAAATAACACATACACGCACGCACACACACACTTACTCACTGAAATAGAGGTGAGAGAGCGGACTTGGTTTCTTAACGGTCAAAGTGTCTGAAACTGCCAGACTTGCAGATTGTGTGCAGTTAGAACTCCAGGTCTGAGTCATCAGTAGAGATACTTCAGTGTTAACCTCTCTGGGTCACTTCAGGTCACATAAGAACTAGCAGGTGCAAATGGTTTTAGTGCTGGATATGAATGCTCCCTCTAGTCAGTGATGTAAAAAGATCACAATTTACAGAAGCAGCAGTATCATGAAAAATAGTTTATTGTCTCACAGTTTATATATGAATACAATAAATAGTCCAATACAGACAGTACAATACAATACTACGCTATGTGACGCTCATGATCTAAAAGACACTCATGATTTGAAGTCGAAACATAGAAAGGAGTATGAATTCCACCCTCAACGTCCTCTCGTAAAAACAGCAAGAGAGTCACAGTACATTCACAGAGAGGATCGAAGACTACCTCACGCGGACATGAGCCCTGTGCCTCGTCGGGCAGCGGTACATACTTTTCTTTGGAATGAGTGAGGATTTCGAACAGTTGCACACTCACACAAGCGATGCGAGTCTCAAACAGCCGTACAGACAAATGCCTGCCAGAGGTCCTGATTGCGTAACGCAACAGCAAAATACGAAATTAATACACAAAAACGGCAAACTATACTGAAATGACCTCAGGGCTGCATGTCCATAAGAAATGCAAGAAAAAAATAGAAATCTTTTTCAAACCCAACAGGCAAAAATACAGTTCTGATATTTTACTGCCTAGGGCAGAATTTGCATGCGGATGGCAGAAAGCTGGCAGAGGATGCCATTTGCAGACAGCATGCCCATGCTCTATTAACCAAGCTTATAGTAGAGTGCAACCAGCAAAGTGATACAGATTCTGATTCTGCTTCTCTAACCTGCTGTCATATGGAGACCCCTTCAGAACATCTAGGAGTAAACGCAAACAACAGAATAGGGCAGAAGTAGATGTGAGGTTTGATTTGATGTAAAATATTGCTTTAAACTAAATTTCACTTTGTATTGTTACATTCAAGGTAAAACCAGTTTGTCTGATCAACTTAAGCATTTTGTTCATTTTGATCAAAGAAACGAGTGCATAAATGATGAGTGAGGACAGATCTGCTATATGCTGGATCACACTAAAAGACAGCAATTGCCTCAATTACAGCACGTGTCTCAGCTCCAGTCCCATAGGACCCCTAACCCAAGAAGATTAGTGTCTTACCTGCTCTAACAGATTGCTTTGAACTTATAAATGACTTGGTTAAATAAATTGGGGGAAAGCAGAGGGGACAACAGACTGCCCAGTGCAGGGGTTTGTCCATAACTGGACAATTTACTTGAGCAGCAGACCAGATTAGCAGTATGAAGGCCAAACACACTTTCCAAATAGTGGACATATCCAGGATCTTCCCTGGGCCTTTAAAGAAATAGTTCAGCAAAAAAAAAATCTAATTTACACACAGACAAAAATTAGGCCTCAGAACACCTGCTTCTACTCTATGACGCATTTTATATATTTTTTAAATAACAGTTTGTCATACCACATACATAAGTGTATCTGAGATTACTTAACAACCTGATGTGGTTTAAGGCAAGTGTGTGATGATTTAGGCAGGCAGTTTGCACAGTGCCAACACGAAGAGGCAAATTCACCACATTCGCCTCACAGCTCAAAACTAAAGGAGCGACTTCAGACGCTAAACATTTCCTGGATGATCAGCTACATCAAGGACGAGGAAAAAAAATGCCAAACTATTTCTTTAACTAGCAAAGAGAGAAAAGATCTTTTATATTTTGTGGACCACTAACAGGATGCTGGTTGCTCAAGTATATGACCGTATTCAAAAATTGACTTCTAAGTGAAAATAAGCACATATCTAAAGAGAACAAACTTAAATATGTATATTTTTTTTGCTAAATTTTGAGCACCAAAACCATTGCACAGACTAAATGTACTTTTTCCCCAATGTGTTGAATACAGCAAATACATATAGCGCAATGATTTTCACTTAGAAAATCAACAAAACATAATTTGACCAGGGTGCCTAAACTTTTGCATAAGTGTGTAATCTAGACATGGTGGTGTGCAACTTTTGAAACATTGCACCCTACATGCAATATAAAAACTGCATATCTGTCTCTTTCTCTTGACTGCCATATATTTTATGACTGCACAGTTTATTTGTGTCTTTTTAGTGATTATAGCAAGGATTAGGAATTTCATTTAGCGTTCTCCACTGAAAAGCCTTTTTCGACCAAGACTTGGACTATTGGTTCATATCAGATAAGTATTTTTTCTGCTACATACTGTAGATTAGAAGCGTAACTTCTTTAGCAGCCTGGTGCTGCTCTGTAGTGCAATACAAAGGAATTATTCACATAGGTTGCTCTAATGCATCTCATTAAAAAGATGCCAGAGGTCAAATCACAATTGTGCTTTTGTGTTTGGTATTGCACTTGATACAAATGGATATATAGCTTGCCAGGTTTGTCCAGTGCATCTGTCTTCTCTCTCATTTTTTCACGTTCAGAAATAACATTGCCTTACAGGAAGTCACGCCCGTGCAAGGAAATCTCTGTGCAGTGCAACTGAAAGTGATAGTGCTGAAACTAAGCGTTGAAACAGCAAGAGAACATTCGCACACCCCCATGATTTTCACTAAGGAAAGCACAACCTGTGCTAAGTTCAAAGCATTGCTTCAAAACTGTAATGTCCTCGTGCAAATCACACGAAAGCCGTTTTAAATCAAACAGAGAAGCACTGAAAATGTGTCACGATATACAAAAAATACATTCGGATATCTTGGTCCTTTATGTATGCTTTTAAAAGGCTTGACAAAAAATAACGGGAAATCCTATCGATAAATATCATTTCAATGATAAATCAGTGGGTTGGTTGATTAACCGATTCACAAATGAATTAGCTGAATGACTGACTGATTCCTAATCAGTCAGGCAAACTCATGAGTGTCTTGCTCAGTAACAATAATAATCCATGTACACATACAGAATACAGTATATTTGCAAAACATCAACCAGAACATTTATGGCACAAGCATATGTGCAACTCAAAGCATTTGGCACTTAAAGAAACACTTGAGGTAGCAGTCCATCTTTGCATTCTGAAAGGTGCAGGGAGCAGAAGCTTTTAGATTGAAGTAGTATTAACAAAAACAGGGTCTTAATATTAAACGAGAGCAGCACTCCTTTCTAAAGCACTTCTTTAAAGCCCCCACACTCCAAACAACCCCTCCTCCCAGGCCTGGTCAGAGACATAGCAGCATGACAGTGCTTCAGCCAATGGCAGGAGCTAAACATTCAAAACATTTACTTTGACTGAAATAGCTTAATTTGCAATGGATGGATGCAGTAACTTGATACCTAACAGGCTTCCTTTTTGCAGGGTTCTTTATTGCATGACTATCATGCAGTGCTGATTTTTCTAGCTGTCACATTTCCATTACGTGACTGTTGGGTTTAGTAGGCCAATGCACTTGGTCTGATAGCTTTCAGGTTATTACAAATGTATTTCAGTGACAGTGCATAATATCATGGTCCAAACTGTTAGAGCCAGTTTCCCAAACTTGGATTAGCCCTAAGTCCAGACTAATAGGATTTTCAATGGTAAATCACCACATAGCAACTTAGTCCAAGACTAGGCCTAATCCATGTATGGGAAACTAGCTGATAAAGTAAAGGTTTTCGGAAATGTTACAAAATTCTTTATACCTTTTCGTTGCAATGTTTCCGTGTACTGCAGAGTCTGGGCAAACACCAAAAACAGCTGGAGGAATGAGGAGAGGAGGCGAAAGAAAGAAGGGGGAGGGAATACGAGATAAGGGGAGATGATAGATGAACTGGAGCGGAGAGAGAGAAGAGAAGAGGGACGCTGAGGAGAAGCGTGGGAAGAGGTAGTGTTTGGGAAAGAAGCCTGACAACAACTGAAAAAGTGCTTGTTCGCAAGTGTTGAGTTGTACCCCCTGCACCTTTACGCAATCGTTGAAAAGGGTCAGAGACCACATCTGCCCATGGCAGCTCAATGTCCCATTGCAACTAGTCACTCCACCATAGCAGTCCTTGCTGTTAGACACGAAGGATTCTTTGGCATCACAGATAGAGCATTCTGAAATGTCTTTAGAATGTGGTCCCCTAATCAGTGATGGAGGGATCATGCAAAGGTCATCAGACCAGGGCCTTCGAGCGTGTGGTGTGTTGGGGGTGGCTACTCTTTAACGTCCTTGATGACAGTCACCTGAGAGATGGTTTTCTTGACACGCAGCGCGGTAAGGCGAGCAGCAGAGTTGGCATACCAGCACTCCCTCATGATCTTACCCATCACTCGCAGTGCCTGGGTACACACACATACACCCACACACAAAAAATGTTCAAAACTCCCAAATCTATCAGGCTGGTAAGATTGTTGTTGTCATGTTATTAAAGATCCCACAGAATTGCTTCATAAATTCTGTCAAAAAAAGATTTCCCGAATTCCATTTTTGAGTGGGCTTAGTAGAAGATTTTAAACACAACACATGACCGCTGGACTCAGATTTAACTGCCAAGTTATCAGCAAACCATTGCAGGTAATGGTTGAGTGACCAAACTGTTATACAGATACAAGATATTTAAGATAAATAGGAACTTTTTGTTTTCTGTACTTTGTATTCTTTCCCATGTTTAATTTTGCCTGCTTGCTACGAGCTAGGTCTGCCGGCAACTGGTGATAACTTACGGGGAGCTTTGCCGTTCTTTTTTATTTCAGTAATTATACCCTGAAGCTGTTTTTTATTTTGTTTAAAACCAAAACATATTGCTTTGTAATAATACACTGCATCAATATTGTTGAAACAAACAATTCATGTCAAATTTCTGTAGTGCTACCTGTAGTGTCAGTAGAGCTACCCTCTGGTTTAACACTGCTATGAAAGAATATGATGTCGTTCAGTTCTGAGCATGAAGCCACAATGCAATATGCAATTTTCTACACTGGTATTAATGTTGCCCTACTTAAAAGTAATATGAGTTTAGATACATGTAAGATATTTGCTCCCATTCCGTCCTTCTCTGTTTGAGTGTGTACTGAGACTATATGAGAGAGATAAGGCATGCATGCATTTTATACAACATTTTTGTTATCATGTTTACAGGCTGTGTTTGGGTCACAGTGAAGTTAATGTCACAGAAACAGAGCTGCGGTACCAACGTCTGCTTGACTTTCAAGTGGTTGGGAGGCTTCCTGTTGCTACAGCCCTGCCCCAAATGTATTTATGGCCACCTCCTGACTGACAGTCAGGTTAGTTTCAAGTGTGCTGATGCATCACTGACCCAACTTTACATCTATGAGCATGCAGAGAACATTACAACAGGACATGATCTGGGGATGAGCTTGGTTATTCAAATAAATTGATATCCAAACTCATGTAAGGGTGTACTCACACTAGGCAGTTTGAACCTTGCCCGAGTGCGTTTGACCACCAAAGCGCGGTTCGTTTGACTAGTGTGAGTGCTCCGAACCGTGCCTGGGCTCGTTTAGCTGTCCCTGACCCGCTTGGAAGAGGTGTGCCAGAGCACGGTTCAGTTGGACTCGGGCTCAGTTCGCATGTAGTGTGATCGCTAACTGTGCTGGAGCACAGATCAGGACTCATGACGTCACGTTTTTGCGGCGCTCAAAAAACATTTTTCGTGCCACAAAAGCGACAGACCTGTTTAGCAACAGGCTGTGAGACGGCTGTGGACCACCGTGGTCCAAACGACTCAAAATTACTATAAAAAAGTAACGAGAGCGATAGCCTCTCTGGTCTTTGCTTTACAGTGGACTTTGCCGATAACTAGAATGCTAACAGCCCTTCAAGAATACACTTTTAGTCGAAGTGAAAAACTGCAAAGTAGAGCATGGTTACCTTCATTCTAACTCAGTATACTGATGTACATTAAAATGCTTGCAGAAATTAGTATTAGAATGACAGGGCTCTACATGAAATATGGCTGCTGCATCATCTGGACTATACAACAAAAGCGAGACTGAAATATCTCATTAAGTGTTTTTGTGGGGACAGGCTGGGTTAGGCTATGGATAGAGATGGTCCCAGGCAAACAAAGTCTCACAAAAAGAGTGATTACACGCTATTTAGAAATACAAAAACAGCCGTAACTAAGTGTTCTTGCACCTTAAACCACATTCTTTGTATACTATAAAAGTTAATGGGATTTAGATAATTCCACAGTTCATGAGTCAGCAGTATAAGGTAGTGTTCTAAAATAACATCAATAAGATGCAAAATATGCTTTTTGGTGCACAACATGTGTTCTGCTGAAACAAAATAATGAAGACAATCACAGACACAGACTTTGAACAAGAATATGACTTTGTAGACACCTTCTAGAGCCTAATCACTTTGCTACAGTGTTCTAACTCACTCTAACATGTCCCCTGCTCTGATTGTTTGGTGAGTATCACATCAGTTTCAATGTTACTATGTTTGGACAGTGCTCACTGGGAGTCTGTGTGAATCACACAGGCATTTCAAGGGTACTAGCTTTTGTAAAAATGATGTAAACATTTTTCACTTAAAGTATAGTTGAAATAATGAAGTAAACAATGAACGGCAGTGTTACACTAAATTAATAAGAGCAGATTTAGATTGCCCACAGATTCCCTCACCTCACAGCTCTGCCACTGGTTGGGGATACTGGGTCTCAGTTTCTGATCACACACCACCCTCCTCATGTCCTCCACCGAAGGGTCTGAAGGCACCAGGTCATAATAAGGCAGCTGGAAATCCTCATGAATCCCTGTGAGAGGTGGACATGTCACCAAACACCATAGTGGATGAAATGTATAATGTATAAATAAATTTATAATATTTGGCATCAATGTATCAATTAGATGCAATTAAGGATATTTAACTTGAATTGCTACTATTATATTATACGGTTTGTCCAGCGTATAAATGGAGGGTAGGAAAAATTCAATTGTTAGTAGAGCATGGGTCGGTCAGTTGTAACGAAGTTACATGCTCGGAAGTGGCAGCCTAATGGATTTTACTACCATTGGACAAAACTACTTCCTTTCAAATTCAATTGACTCTGATTCACCCTGTTTCTCACTTATATTTGGATTTATTTTAAGCAAAAGTGCAGTTCAGCAGCTCTTTCATTAAGCTGTTACCTCTAACAGAGCACCTCCGGGCCAGTTCCCAGAACACCAACCCCAGAGAGTAGATATCCGCCCGCTTAAACGACTCAAAGCTGTTCATGTTAATGGTGTCATCTAGAATCTCAGGGGCCATGTACCTGCAGGAGTACACACACACACACATTCTCTCTCTCAAATGAACTTAAATACACACATCTGAGTCATGCATTTACATTAAGCCCTGTTTAACATGTGCCCTCCTGCCAAAAGGTAAACAATGATACATCTGTCCATTAGAGGGAGGGAAGATGGGTAGAGAGTTCAAAGAAGGGGCAGTACACGCCTAAGGACATGAGCACACATATGTACACACACGTGTACACACACATGCACACACACTCACACACACACACACACAGTAAAACTAAAGCGGAGTGATCCCTGTATTCAGAAGCTGGGCATATGGCCTTCTGTAAATAGCAGGTCAGAATGACTCAGTAATGGTGAGCTGATAGCTTGTGTTTTCTTTTTTTCTGCTCACTGAGCCACCAGGCCTTTCCACTGGGTGCAGTAATCGCCAGTGAACTTTACAAATTACCCTGCTAATGTTGGTTTATAAAATACATTTTGTGGCCATTCTTGCAGTTTTTCATTTACTTATCTTCTTATGCCAATTGACATGTCAAATATAAACATAAAATGAAAAAATGAGATGTGTTAGATGTGCAGGAAAATGGAATAAAATACAGAGATTTTATCATTTAGTAGCCAAACATTGCATAAACATTCTGCTCTGCTGAAGTACAATCCACAAATAGTCTAAACACCTGTTGAATTATAATAATAATAATTCTGATCCCTACTTAAAGTGTTATGTCACTCTTTGTAGATACAATACAGCTCAAGATGTGAAATACTATAAATGTTTGTTTCTACAAATGGAGAACTCTTTATTAATAATAAAGAATTAAATATTTTGGAGAAATCTGAAGTGATTAAATTTCACTATTAGAATTTCTTGAACAATATACATAAAGGAAAATGGAAATTCACTCAACTCTTAAACTAAGCTGTAATTATTTATTTTATTCCCTCAGAGATAGAAATACTCTTCCAGATGGAAGAAATGATCATAACACAACCCTGTAACCGATTAATCCTTACTAGGGTTGCAAGTACCTGGAGCATATCCCGGGGTCTATGGGCGTAAGGCACCAGCCCACCACATGGAATGTGTTTATTATTATTGCTGTTATTAATAAGAATAATTATTAAGAGTAATTATTAAGAATAATTATAAAGAATAACCATAAATAATACAGTGTTATATAAATATTAGTAGTAGTACTATTACTATTATTACTATTCTTGTTAGCACTAATAATAATAATAATAATAAACTTGTTTAAATCTTGTTAAATACTTCAGAAGTCACAAAAAAAATCCATTTGACCTGACTTTGTGTAGTAAGAGGATGAACTCATTATGGGCAGCAACGTTTGTTCCTTTTCTGTCTACAATGTAGTATCAAAATAAATTTTAATAAAACAAGAATATCAACGCTTAGTTTTAAGCACAAGAAACCAAGAAACCATGTGTTTAATGCAGAACTATCCACAAAGACGACCAACAAACACTTTGGACCGAATAATTACTGCCCCCACAGGCAAATACATGAAACTACAAATTTTACCACAAACTTAATCTTAGTTATATAATATTAATTCATAGAATTCAGAGAGTGTGATATTTGGCCTGTTAATTCAGTGGATTTTCTTGTTGTTCAGCCCAGAAATATGCATGAAGGCACTGTTTAACAGTGTTCATGGTGGAAAAAAGAAAAGGTCAGACCTCTTGGTGCCCACTCTGTGGTTGGTCGGGATGTCGATGGTGTTGGTGGTGGAGTCGTGTTTGACGGCCAGTCCCAAGTCAGCAATAACTGCAGTACCATTCTTCTTCACCAGTATATTCTTAGACTTTATGTCTCTGTGAGCAATAGCTGGCTTTCCTGAAATACAAACACACACAGAGACATGAACATTTTATGCATGTTCAGCTGAAGTGATGCTACACTGCCTAACTATTATTATTGCTCAGCATGATGATTCAGTTAAAAACCTCCACTGGTCTTAAGCTTGGTCCTCCTGGGTACTTTGGCACCATT
This sequence comes from Brachypetersius gabonensis, assembly GCA_037577145.1. NCBI lineage: Eukaryota > Metazoa > Chordata > Actinopteri > Characiformes > Alestidae > Brachypetersius > Brachypetersius gabonensis. The sequence goes on along the minus strand of JBBJLR010000002.1, from coordinate 17,888,119 downwards.
AAGAACTCCAATGGAATACCTCAGTCTGTAAGCTCCTCAGAACTAATTTTAGTACCACACACTGTTGGGCAGATGGCTGTAACTTAGCAACAAAGTCAAATATAGGAAATCTTACGGAGAGAAACTATTAACTGCCAATACCACAGACTAGTTTCTGAGAAACAGCTACTAAAAACAGCTTTAGTCACAAACAACTATAACATCAAGTTAAGGAGATTTGTCACCTTTATCAGGTAGCAGGTTAAGCAATCAAGCAGTGCAGCTGAATCTATTTTGACACAGGTTTTTAAAGAGGATTTACCACAGAACCCAGAGCAGACTTCCGACCTGAAAGTGGACTGAGCCTGCACAGTATGAGGGATGGTGTCTCAAACTTCAAAAAACAGCAGGTGGTTCCATAGCTACACGTGTTTATAAGATCTGCATTTTTTTCTGACTAATTCATAGTGTTCTAGAAACGTGATGCACTGAATTCACTTGGTTTAAAAGTATAAATCCTTTATACATGATTCAGGTATCAATTATCAATGTACATACTTTTGTCAATTGAATACATGTTTATTACTCATTTATTCACATGCAAATAAGTCACCTATTTAGATTTAGAATTCTGTGCTCATGTAGTAAAAGATGCAAACAGGAAATTTTGCATTCTTTTCCATGTAGTTGTTTTCCATGTTTTGCAAGCCTGAAGGTTTTGCATGCACAGATGAAGGTACATGCAGCAATCATGAGTCTATACTGGAGGTGTGCACTCAGATTTGGCATTAAAAGAACAGCACCAGGCCACAGCACCATGCCACACTGTCAGTGCACCAGATTTCTAACATAGATTTCTTTCATAGAGACGTT
>JBBJLR010000002.1:17763630-17783806 GCA_037577145.1 Brachypetersius gabonensis | reverse complement strand
CACTGCTCCCCGGGCGCTGTGTTCCTGGCTGCCCCCTGCTTCACTTGGTGAATGGGTTAAATGCAGAGGAAGAATTCTGTGCTGTTCACACTGTGTGCAGTGGTGTGTTCACGTATGACCGAATGATCACTTTCACTTTCACTTGATATTGGTCTAAACACAGCTTCTTTTTAACAGATTGGGCACTTAAGAAAGGGCACAGTGTTCTGGCAGTAGTCTATATGGTATGGACAATATACTAGTGTTACTATTATATTGCTGTGCAGTGCAGCTACATTCACCTTGGGGAATTAAGTAATGTGACCGGGTAAAAGGTGCGTTATGTTGGGGTTTTTTTTTTTAGCTACATGAACCGTTTGATTTATTTAGCACCCACAAACACTCCTGGAACCGTGATTGGTCAAGATGCTCATTGCACACAGTTAGGCCTCATTTTCATGTTGTCTCTGTGATCAGTATTGCAAAAACCAATATTGTTATAAAGATTAACAGCCACTTGGCCCTGAACAGTAACTGACTGTTATTACTCACTGTGGGGTTTTTTAATCCATGAAAACAAAGCATCAGACAAAGCATGGCTTCATTCATCCCCAACAGTTCAGAAGCTTTGTTTTCAAATGTGTTAATGTTCAGTGTGATGATGGTTGATTGCGACTGTGTGTTTCAGTCTCTGTTTTCTTCCCAGCACACCTGGTTCAACTTGTGAGGGAGCTGATAAGGAACTGATGTGTGGAACTGGTATGTGGTAGAGTGGTAAAAGCATGAAACTGCGGAGCGCTACACTCCTTTGGAACTGATGGAGAGTAACATTGGGTCTCACCCGCTACAGCCTGCTTTGTTGTAATGCTTTTCCATTTCTTTTCTTATTCCAAGAGCGTAGTATGGTTGTGCGCATGGCTTTTGCCTGTGATGCTGATACTGTTGCCTAATCTTTCCATTCTGGATGGAAATGAAGCTCTAAGTGGGAGGAAGAATTCGCTCATGTGTGCCGTTAAGGCCGTATTCCGCACGCCGTTGTCAGAAAGGAAGGAAATCCTTGCTGCTGGCAGATTTGCAGCAGATTAGGTCTCCCATTCGCATTTTTTACTGAAAGCTTTGCGCAGAGTGATGGTTTGTGGATCCTGCTTAAAAATTGAGGTTGCTTTAAAAATGGTTTTATATCTGGGACCATGATAGCATTTTTAGCGCTTAACTAAGACAGCTGATGGCTGCTTTTTTTATATGCTTTTTAATTATGCACCCAGACAAATGTTTTTTTGAGAGGTTATTTTAGCTCTAAATAGATCCCAGAACACTCAGAGAACCAATTGAGTGCATAAATAGTTACATGGTTCTTTTTATTAATGGAAAGTCTGTGCTGGAGGTTTATTTGAAGAAAATCTTTAAATGGTTCCATAAAGCACCAAAACTGCTCTGCAACTTCGCAAAAATCTTCTTGCAGTGTAAATACACACAAACAAAATGCTCAGTTTTCTTTTGAAAAGCGCTATATAAATTATAAGCATTATTATTAATATTATTATTATTATTAGCCGACTTAGAAATTGGCAGTGCATTTAAAGGCGCACAGTGCTTTTTTCCTTCCGTAGAAATCAACGGGGGAAGGTTTGATGAGGGCTTGTTGGAAAGGTCTCACGGAGATGTCACGGCTCGTAAAGTCTGTGCTCTCAGGACTGACACGCCGGTCCTGTGGGGAGGAAAGCTTCGTCACCGACCACGTTCGATAGGTCTGGGGGAGCTGAGGGTCTGTGTAAAATTTGCTAGCACTGGGTTATTTCCCAGCTGAGTTATGGGGTGGTCATGTAAACATTGGGCAATGATTGTTGAAAATTGTTGTAGTCTGTTGGCAGTTTCCGTGAACCGGCAGATGCAAAACTGGCATTTAAGTATCAACACCAGTGCTAACTGATATTGAACTCAATACTAAATTTTAGTATCGATTTGAATCTGAGAACCGATTTTTTATTTTTTTTTGCAACTCTAAAATACACAAGGGTTTGTATTTTCTATATTGGGAAACTTGTGAGTATGATTGGATGTGAGGGCAGGAGAGTTATTCTCTGATTATTCTCACAGGGTAACCTCTCTCCTTCACTTTCCTAATGCGCAAGTAGTTTTTTTTTCTGATGCATTTACGAAAGCACTGCAGTGTTCCAGTTTCCCCTTCAGATTACTGCAAAAATCCGCCACAGTTTGGACAGTGCAGATAAGCTGAGGTAAAATTGTGTGTTTATCTTGAAATGAGCTCAAAAGTTGTTTTGTGCTGCTGCTGACTGTGTGGTTTTGAGTGGGATTGCGAACTCGAAGGCAGCCCTGTTCGTTTTTTGCTGGTTGGATGTAAAACCCATTCGTGTTCTTTGTTGTTTCGTTTATTGTTTTTTTTCCCCACCTATTTTGGTTCTAATGGAGAGCAGCGTGAAGACCTGACGGACCCCATTAACTGGGTTCCTGTTAACGTTGATTCACCATTGAGCCTATCAGTAACTGGCAGGTAGCCATGTCTCACTATGCGAGTGGATCCAGTCATCTTGGCGAACGTCCAGTCCTAGAGAGCCCGCAGGAAGTCGCTGACCGCACTACCTTCTGGATGGAGCGCTGAAACATGATCTTCCTGCTTGCTGCTTATTTATGTCTCAGGCTGTATTTTTAGCCTCCTCTGTTATTATTGTAGTAAACTGACTGGAATCATCATGAATGGCTGTGCTGTACATGCTGGCACATCTGGATGTAAATCAGAGGGCATGCAGGCGGTCTCTGGGCTGCAGCTGGGCCTCGCCTTTCGCTCTGTATGCCATCTACACACTGCCATTATATAAGGCTGCCTGTAGGAGACTGCGTGTCATCGTTATTTGGTGCTTATAGACAGCTGAGGTCATGTCCGTGCCACAGATCATCTCCCAGCGCAGCAGCAGGAGACGTGTATTTATAACCTTGTCCTCATTATTTCACTGAAGGCTGAATCGATATGATCATGAAGTCAGATTTTGTTTGAGTGTTGAATTGTTTTGTTCCTAATTTCCACAAGAAGGTCAATCACATCACACCGTCTCTCTCTGTCATTTTAGTGTGTGAGTGCGTGAGAAAGAGAGAGAAAACGACAGAGAAGGAGAGACAGACAGAGGGGGAGTGAGAGAGAGAGAGAGACACGAAAGGGGGCAAGAAAGACTGATGGAGAAAGAGACACAAAGACAGGGGAGAGAGACCGAGGAGAGAGAATGACCGATAGAAAGAGCAAGTGAGGCCTGGAGAGAAGGAAGGAGAGAGAAGGACAGCGAGTGAGAGATAGATGGAGAAAGAGAGGGATAGCGAGAAGGAGTGGGAGAGAAGGAGACGGAAAAGGGCGGGGAGACAGAGGGAGAGGGTTAGAGTGAGAAGGAGAGAGATGGGTGGAAAGAAAGCGGGCAAGAGAGAGAGAGAGAATCCTTGTGATCCAGAAAGGGGGTAAGAGAGGAAGAAGGGGGGGCAGAGGGAGAAAGAGAAAAAGAATGAGAAAAAAACAGGGAAAGAGCAAGAGAGAGAAGGAGATAGACGGACAGAGATAGGGATAGAGAGAGGCAGAAAAAAAGACAGAGAAGGGAGAGACAGAGAGAGAGAGAGGGAGAAGGAGAAGGGTATGTGTGAGGGAGGGGGAAAGAAAGGGAAAAAGAGACGGAAGGAGGGGTGAGACAGGGAGTGAGGGAGAGAGAGGAGAGAGAAGGATGGAGAGACAGAGAGAAATGGGGTAAGAGAGAGAAAGAATCCTCGTGATCCACATTACCCCATTGTACCTCTCAACAGCTGACTTTACGTCTCTCTGGAATTTGCCTAATCTGGACAAATATAAATTTCTCCTGACAAGCAGTGACTGAGAGCAGCCTGGAGAAAAACATATTCCAACAAAGAAGCGCCTTTGTATGATTTGTTGTTTTACAGTGGAGCATTATTCTCCAATTTCTGTGACTGTGAAGGCTCGTTCAACACATTCAGAGCACATTCGCACAAACCAGAGTGACTGGGAGCTTTGGATTAACTCGAACATCAGATTTCAGTCCATCATGGACTGGATGGAATTGTGTTTCTCAAGTGCTCTGCTCTCCCCTGCCAGATTTCCTCCAAACACAAATTAAACACAAATTAATATCATGCCTTGTCTTTGTCCTGTTGTTGTTAGTAGGATATTATACTCACCCAGAAGAATACAACATTGTTTTTCCCATTATAAAACCACAAACGTCGTTATGGGATTTGAGTCTGAATGGGGCTCTGCAAGTTTGTGCTCGTCTCTTTTGTTGACTTGGATTGGTGTGAATGTTCAGCTGTGCGCTGAGGCCAGCTTATATCTAACAGGAACTGACATCAGTTGGATAGTTCTTAGCTTCCTTTCCGCTCAGTGGGTTCTCCTGCCTCCTGCCCCCGAAAACCTTTTTGTGCACTACCAGTCAACGACCAGCTCACAAAGTGCTTGATGTGATTACTGGTCTTTTTTGGCATTCGAGAAAAAACAATTTGTAATTGATCAATCAAGGCATGTTTGGTGTTTAAATGTGCTTCTCTTGTGCTGGAGTTATGTGTAATGAATTGTTTAACACTATACAATTTATATGGAGATTAATTTTCTATGTGTATATATAAATATAAAACACAGGCATTTGTGATGCCAAACCTTTGCAGCCACAAGTACATATATATTCATTCACGCGTACAAACAGTGTTAAAGTAAACTCTTAAATACAGGCGACACTGTATCAGGATGTGTGCTGCCGGGCAGTTTTTTTAATTGTTTCATCATTCAAACGCATCTAACATGTTGTTGGGGAAAACATGAAATGCAAAAGTCATGGTATATTTCCTGTTTTATTTATCAGATAAAGGTATAGTTTGACTAGGGTTATACAACCTTACATATGTCTTTGCATGTGTTTTTCCTATCTCTAGGGAATAGTAAGCCTCTTTATTGGTGTTGCTTTGAAATGCCTACTGGGAAAGATGCTTGCCTCTGGACCAAGAGGTCATGGGTTCGAATCCTACCTTCAGTATACCGCCACTGGGTTCCTGAGCAAGACCCTTAACCCCAAGTTGCTCCAGGGAGACTGTCCCCTGTAGTTAGGGAATGGAAGATGCTTTGGATAAAAGCGTCTGCTAAATGCCGTAAATGTTGCAACAAGGCACTGAGCTCCACTGCAGTTGTTGAGTCGGTCTAATGCATTGTGCTGCTACAAGCCTTAGTTATTAATCATCAACTGAAGATCTTTCAGCAAATGGTTTGTTGAACAAAAATACCACTTTCTTCTATTATTTCATTAAGATTTTTTTCTTCCTTTCTCTCCTGGGGCTTTACTTTTTTCTCCCCAGATATCAGGACAGTCTGTGGGGCAATAGTCCGTTCCTTATGGGAAACCACAAGTAGTAGAGTGCAGAAATTCCTTGAAGGGTCTGCAATATATTCCCCTTTTATCATTCCATGGCTTTTCTGGGAAGCGATCTGGTGCAGTAAAAACACACTAAGTTATGAAATCAATATCAGGAAGGATAAGTCTTCAGGCTGTGTTTCTTCTGTTTGTGGTTTTAGGCAGGGTTTCTGCTGCGTAACTGACCAGAAGACACAGACAGAAATACGGATTCAAACTGAAATCCAGTCACTCAGACTTTCTCCTGCAAAAAAGAACAGCATATCTAATCTGTGGGCCCTGTTTCTGATCAGTGGTTTTAGGATTGTCATGATTGCTTGCATGATTAAAACTGATCGCTCAGAATGATTGAAATGCAACTTCTTGCCAGATTCTGTGTTTAATGATAACAAACATTTAAAAATTTCCTCTCTTATAGTAAGAAACAGCTGGATTTTCCGTTTGCAGTTTCTGCTGATCTCATGTCAAAACCAATACTTGGTCTTTTAAAGGTCTTTCTTTTTAAGGTCTTTTTTCTGTAGTGTGTTTTTTTTGTATGTGTGCACCATTTTTATCAAAGATTTATTGGCTTCATTGTTTTGTGTCTCATTCAAAAAGCAGTCAGAGGCGAAACCCGGCTCATAACTTTAGAGCGACTTCAGCAGGGCTAAACACTGGCAAACTGAGTAGATGGACACAGTGTTGTTTTTTTCTTCCTTTTAGTTTATGCTACTTTTTGTATATTGATGCTTTGCATCAAGCTGTCATTTTAGTTTTCATTAGTCTTCAGTCTTTTTTTATTCTAGTTTTAGTCTAGAATTTTAGAAAGTTTTAGAAAGTTGTATTTTAGACTCCTTTTTTATTAATGCAATTCTATTCAACCCAGTCAGGAAGACTGAATTTACAGCATTTATTTTGCCAACCAAACATGTTAGAACTTTGAAGTACATGCACATAAATGTAAATAATATAAATAAATAAAATCACATCACTTAAAAGTGCAAAAATGAAAACTGGTAAAAGTCTTCAGTGTGTTAATATTTAATAATAATTTTCATCGCCGAAAGCAACACTAGATGGACACTAGGGCTGTAACGATACTCCCACCCCACGATTCGGTTCACATAATGATTCTTTTTGGGGGGAGAGGGATGGTACTGCTTTGTGATGGGCACGGCAGTTCTGTTCACTAAAAAGATTTGTTCAAAATATTTGTTCAGCGAATCAGTAAATCATTCAGTACGGCTGAACGGTTGAGGCTTCAATTCAGTTCATGGCTTCCAGGACCAGGAGACGAGAGTGTTGTGGCTGTGTTGCTTAGATTCGTTTATAAATCATGATGTTTTAAGTGTCCTGTCCTGTGGTAGCTGTGCTATTTAACTGGTCTGCTCGACAAATGGGGCTCAGTGAGTGATCCGTTCACTGAACGTAAACCCAACAGTACTTTCAGTGAAGTATTCACCCTGAACATGCACCGTTCCCTTGTAAATTGTCGCAATGAATCATGCATTTTCTCAAACTGCTGGTTTTATACACTACTTGTTACATGCTGTATCCTACTGTTTATGAGTTGGTGTTGAGTGGCAATTTAGCAGAGTTAAAAAAAAAATAAAGTAACACTTGAACATAACACATCTGGTGAATCTCACTCTCTTCTTATTGCTGCCAGCCTAACGTTTTAAGTTTGTTTATCTGGAAACTAAATCTGTTAAAACAACGGAGAACATCGGTCGCCATGAAAGGGTATCCCTCAGAGGAAAATGATTTCAGGAGAGTGAAGTTCTCTGAGAGATTCGTTAATTCTGTGAACTTGAATTCAGATTTGTATGTGCATTCCACTTTTGAACATCCTGTACGGTTATTATTAATTCAGTGCTGTGTGTGTGTCTGTGTGTGTCTGTGTGTGTGTCTGTGTGTGTGTCTGTGTGTGTGTCTGTGTGTGTGTCTGTGTGTGTGTCTGTGTGTGTCCATGTAAGCCCATGAGTGTGCCCTGGCATTTGGAATTATTGAGGCATTATTTATGAGCAAGGCTGCTTGCTGATCACACTCTGCTCAGATCCTTTGGTCGGCTCCTGGATGGCAGGATGTTGCCGAGAACACAAAACCGTGTCAGCGCTTTGGGAGATTAGACTCACAAAAGAGTTTTGTCCGGCAGGCAGACCTCCATAGAGACATCCTGCAGCAAGGGTGAAGCACAGGGCACTATTACGGCCGGGCTGCTGGTGAGAACGGCGGTAGAAGTAAAAAAAAAAAAGGGGGGTGGGGAGGACTTTATTATAGAGCGTGAATAACTTCAAACCACCACTACAGGCCTCAGCGTCTTTTTCCAGCAGAGTCTTAGGTGGTATGCATGGCAACTTGGTAAATATTTCAGCTGGGTTGGCTTGCCGCTGTCTGAGGCCATTCTCTGCTTACGGAGCAGAGTAGAAAAGAGCCATAGGGGACAGCCCTGTCTTGTCGCTGCACTGCTACGGTAATGACGGATCGACTGGAGAGTTACTCTGCAGGTGAAGAACGCTGGACTGTCTTCTTGACGTGCTTTGACGCGGCATGATGAGCGGGCAGTTTTTATGCATGATGTCATACGTCCGTAAGTATCAGATTTTCACCTGGATTTGCTTACACACTGTCCATGCAGGGAACTACGGCCCTGTACACTGGACAGAAAGGGTAGGTTTAGAGAACCATATCATTTTTTTATTATTTTTTTATGTTTCTTGATATAATGTCCTATATTTACCCTGTGATGTACTGTAAGGAGAGAAAAAACATGTGGCAGTTCTGCACAGCTGCCAACTTTATCTAGGCTACTGCCAGTTGAATTCTGCTCAGTCCTTTAAAACTGAGGAAATTCTGCAACACGTTAAGGTTGATGGCACTTAGATTGTCAAAGGACATGCATGAAATCTTGTGGTATCTCCTTACGCTACAGAGTCAACAGGTCAGAAGTCGTAATCTGAAGATACTTCAAAGCCCCCGGTTGTCAAAATTGCCCTGTATTTACTGGGAATGTTGAATCTGGCCATGGACTCTACACTAGTGCATTTGCTTTAATGCTAATGGCTGCTTCATCTTCTTCAAACGTAATTGCATCTCTTTGTAGCAGTTATTCAGCTTTAATGATACATAGCCTGCGTTTTTTGGAGAAATGATCCATGTCTTTGGACGTTTTCCACTCCAAACTATAAGGGAGGAAAAAGGGAGTGGAAAAAAGAGGAAAATGTGCTGTTCCTCAACTGTAGGGTAAGTCCTTGAATAACCTATAATTTGCTGACATTTAGCAGAGTGTAAACTCAGCAATGGCTGTAATGCTAACAGTAATCCATAATGTGACTCTGAACTCCTATTTTAACCCCTAATTCATCTAGTCAAAGTGTTGCTACAGGAAAACATCTCAATTCAACCTTCTACTGGCTCCAAATGAGTAAAGCTGCTCTATTTAGAGCCAGAGAGTTGATTTTAATAAAGAAACGTCCGCTTTAAGATGATGGATTAAGGGATACCAGTAAAGTTCAAATTAGCCAAAACGTATTGTCACAGTGGGAGTTAACTGGAGGTATTCCTCACATCATTCTCACTGTCTGTCTGTCTGTCTGTCTTGTTTCTTTGGTCTTTGAGAGTAGTAGATGGTGTCCACATACTTCCAGAATGAATTTGTTTGGATTGCGCCATCCTCGAGGCTTTAGGCCCAGTTTAAATCTGTGGGTCTGACTTGCTCTTTTCTCCGCTGTCATCATCTCCAGTGATTGTCATTCTGTTTGAACTTTACTTCATACGATGTGGGCGTTACGCCATGTCCATCAACCTGGTCTTCCTTAGCAGTCTTCATAGCGAGAGGAAAGTGAGACAGGACGTGTCGAGGTGCGTGCTTTGACTAGGATATCAAACGCAGCACGGAAGAGATGTGGGTACCTAGAGTACCAGCGCCCTGTGAAGGTGAGCTTCATTCTACGGGATCAGATAAAAATCACACACATGCTGTGTCTCGCTAAATGGGTTTTAGGGAGCCTCTCAACCAAGGTTTTTTTTTGTTGTTGTTGTTCCTTAAATTAATGACCTCACTATAGATCCTGTGACATGCATACATCCACCCTGGCCCCTGTCTGCTATGGGAATCCTCAGGGGCCTCCTGATAGTATTACAGTACCTCAGTATTGATTCGATATTTATTGTGATTCTGTAAGTATTGCAATTCTATGAATATTCTGTAGTGATTTCTTTTTCAATTTTTTTAAACAATTTTGAAACTGCAAAATGGAATTGAACATAGTAACAACAAATAGCAATAGCGAAGGCAGCCTTTAAACAATGCAAAACAATTTCAAATACAGTAGAATCTTTAACTTAAACTCAGACATTTGCTCCTGTATGTGTTTTAAGACTTGGAATGTTTAGTGTTTATGCAAAAACAAGAGCTGGTCAACATGCCCTTGTGTAAGATCGCTCCTCTGGGAAATAATTAAAGGTAATAATGTTATTTTTACCTTTTGCAAACAACCACCAATCACTCATCATTTTTGTGTAGCAGTGATAAATCAGTGTTCCAGAACTACTAATTGCAAAAACCTTTTTGGCACCATGTTCCCCAGATGTAACCTTTGGTTTTTAATTTATTGGCCAGATTTAAGGCTGGAAAATACTTCTAACCCTCACTGTTAGTGATGGTTTACCTTGTAAGTATTGTGTAGGTCAGTCATTCTTATGAAAATTGTTATGTTCCTCATCCGTTATTCCAGGCAGCCTTTTATAGCCGTGCTGAAATGTGTAATCACTGCTACAGCAGAGTGTCTGAGGAGCGCAGCTCTTTTGACGCAGAAGGCCTCCTTAGGGGCATTCTCTAAATGCAGCCGTGAGACTCCGGACCCCAATAAACAAGTGCGAGTGACCTTTTGTTTACTGACCCCAGCTACAGCATTGTGCTAACAGTTCTTCAGATAGTGCAGAGGTTTGGACAGCTGCCATTTTCATCAGAAACTAATTTTCCTCTCTTTTCCACTCGACTTCTTACGCCTCGGTCCGCCGGCGAACAGAACGCCGCAGTTTGTTTACGTTTCATTTATTTTCTTGAGGCCCTCGAAGGCATGCTTCAACGAAAGGCTAATCTGTTTATCTAGCTCAAGATGCATGAGTATCAAACGCGAACACTTCACTCTCCTTTACATGATTTAATCAGCCTTTCCTTGTTAATCACCGCAGCTGTATACGACTGACTTCGGCTTTTACGGAGTCAAACTGTTTTTCCCAGTAATTTCATGAAGGAAGCGTGTTAATGAGTTCCTAAAAGGGGTGGGAATTATGGTGATTCTCTATTTCATCATGGTGCATTTCTCTTAATGTTGGGGTTTATGGATAAAGTGAATGTTTTAAAGAAATTGTTTATTTAAAAATCTTCTTTGCATATTTTTACTTTTTTAATGTTTAGGCATTTTTGTGCCAGATTTGTTTTTTTTATTTTTTGTACTTTAGAACTGCAGCCGAAACTCGAACTCCACCAAATGTTTCAAAACCCCTACCGGCAGCCGCTTCACCAGAACTGGTAACTTAGAGTCCTAAATTACATCAAGTCAGCACCACCTTAATGCAACTGAATGTAGTATGAGTGAATATAGTGGCAGTCTCCATTACATCTTATTCTTGAAATAATATTAGCCTTGTAGATCTGATATTAAATGAAAGAAACCAATTGTTCTCAACCTGTTTTGGCTTATCATTGGACTACATCTGGATTAAGTGGACAATTCGATTTTTCTTTGAACTAGTCCTTTAATGAGCGCTGATGAGCTGCATGTATCTTCACAAAGACCACATACTGAGGCCTGGATGACTGCTTAAAAATCACAATGTTTGAGATTGGTCAGTTCAAAAAAGGCTCATGCACCAACCAGAACAGAACGGCAGAGAGCATGCAAGTTTGCATGTTTGGGAAGCTTAGTTTCTCTGAAAGTTTAGTGAGGCCTCAGGTATACAGATCAAAGTAAACCAGGTGAGTGTGAGTGTATTAGGTGTTGAAGGTACTGAGCCAAAACAGTGTCCTCAGTTCCTCTGTAGTGCTTGAGACTGCCGGTCAGGTAGTTCGGCACCAGGTAGGGAGGAATGTGTTCATTTGAAGTGCTAATAAGAAGAGTGTGTGCATGCACAGAGTTAAGGTTTGCTGTTTGCTGAGCATGTGATTGGGGTGTTCTTTTCTGTTTTTTCCCTAAGGGAAAAAAAAAAAAGATATACCCGAGCTACTGATGCGACAGCCGCTGTTAAATCCTCTTTTCTCGCAATTAGCTCAAAGAGCCAGACTCATGGCATGACAGTGCGTTGCAGCCTGACCCCGAACTCATGCGCTCAAAAGCAGGGAGTATTTAATAAGCAGTGTTCCTGCAAATCACCCGCCAGAAGGAAACTGCGCTCTTGTTCTCTTTAGCTTTCTTAAGATTTTACATCGGATGAACTGTATGAATCACAGCCCAGTTTTCAGTTCCTGTTTGTTTCAGAGGCCTCTAGTCTTCAGCTGTGTCATTAGTCAGTGAATTGTCGGGTTTATCTCAGGTGATTGACTTGGACAGCCGGGAGATTTCCAGTCTACAGGCCTGAAAAACTCTGCTGTTGCTTCAGCAGAATGTTTGGGTCATTGTCCTGCTGGAAGGAGCCTCGAGACGTGGTTGCAATCGAGACGTTTGTTCTGCTTATTTCAGGACTTGTCTCTACAATCAACAGTTATAGATAAATGTGGTTCCACCAGCAGTCAGACATGCTCATATTATCAAGTTGTGTAGTTTAAAGTGGTTTGGTTCGGATAATGAGCCTTTTTAATCCACACTTTTCTCATTCCATCACTGTGCCACAGATTCTTCTTTCTTATTTGTCTTTAAGAATATATTTGTCTATACAGAACAACTCCAAACCAAGTTTGTGTTAACTAATAAATTGTTACAGAAGCAATTTTGTATATAGTATAGTATTTCTATCCACCTGCTCTTACTGACCACAGCATTTCGTCACACCAGAGAGTTTTTTACGTTGACTTTCTATTAGAATTTAAATTGGTTTTGTCTCTGTGTCTGTGCAGTCATTGCATGAGCAGCTTCTTCAGGGATCAATAAAGCTTTCTGATTCTGATCTAGTATTTTATGTACTTTTTAGTTGGGATGAGAAGTGTAGGTCTCTGCAGATGCCGATACATGAACAGAACAGATCCAAACAGCAGTTAACTGGCTCCAAACACTCTGAAGTACTTATTAATGCTGCTCTTTTGAAACATTCCACAGTCAACTATAATCTTAAGTGGGTTCATTGGTTTTTAATAATTCCAGTTTTGTAGCAAATTGTTTTACGTCCCTTTGCCCTAAAGAAGCCAGGAGACTGATGGAGACAGATGTGTCTGTTTGGGATCATCTAGATCTAGCATCTAGCAGTGATGATGCAGAAGTCAGGCCAAGATCAATCTTTTAATGTCTTTGCTTAGTGATGTGTTTTACTTGATCTGCTTTAAAGTGTGCCGCTGCTAAATTAGTGGTCCAGTTTGGCTCCATCATGATTAAAATGACCTTATATAACAAATATAAATCTCACTCAGAACTGAGTTGTTTTAATGTTTTACTCTAAAGTTGTATCACTTTTCAGCCAGTTGTGGCTTATAGCGATTAGCCAGCCTGCGTTTTCGTCTTTGTCTCTTGACCCCGAGGCTCTAAACAAGTAAATGAAGATATGCTTCACATTCTTTACCTGATTGTCATTCAGCCGTTAAAACTCCAGCTTAACAAATAAACCTAATTTGGTGGGGATGGTCCAAATAGCATCTTATGGTACTTAGATACTTAGCATCTAAGTATCTAAGTACGTCTTCTCAGTGCCACAATTGTACTTTGTATTTAATCATTATATTAGTATGTTAATGTTTGTAGTTTGTTTTTAATCAGAATGTTCCAGTAGGGCAGGGGTGCAGTGATTACAGTAAGAAGGTCCTGGGTTTGATTCCCAGACAGGGAGCAATTACTTTCTGGATAGAGTTTGCGTGTTCACCCAAGTTGCCTCCCACAATCCAAAGAGAGGTTCATCAGGTGAGCTGGAGATGAGAGATTGCCCCTAGCTGTGACTCTTTGTGAGTCTGTTTGTGTCTGGAGACCTGTCCAGTGTGTTACTACACCTTGACCCCTGGGATTAGCTTCAGCGCTCCTACAGCCCTGGTTAGGGATAAGCATCTCAAATGATGGATGTGAGTTAACATTCTTTCTGATAAGGAGACAGGAGTCTGCTATTGCTGCTGTCTGGGTAAGCAGAAATCCAGTCAAAGCAAGCTGAAAACATAAAGCATGGTATTCAGAGACTTGCTTTGTTTAAACACGGTTTTTGATTCTAATACCTTTCCTTATCTTGCTTCATCAAATGTTACACAGTGTTTTGTTTGCATTTGCAAACGATATTGTGTATTTGCATTATGTGCACACAGTGAGCTCTTCTTCTCTTGGCTGTTGATAGTAGCAGTGTTTCATCAAACTGTACACCTTTTACTGTCAGTTATATTAGTAATGGAAAAATTGACTGATTGTTGAGAAAAAGCTAAACAATAGAAATGAACCGAAGACTAAACTATGCACCGCTTTCCACAGGTGATGTCGTAACAACATAATTCTGTTTTTCACTTTGCCTGTCAGAGGTTTTAATGTTGTGACCTATTGATGTATATAAACACTATTGTTTGTAACCATAAAAAGGTGTTGTTGGTTTCGGCCTTCAGGCTGTTATTTTACTGCAAGTGCGATCAGTGGTGGGATTTTTTAATTCCATGTGGGGAAATTTAAAGTATGAGTTATCTGGGAGATGCCAGATAATTTGAAAGTAAATTTCAGTTGTTTGTTTTTGTTTGGCTCAGTTGAGCTTGATTAGTTGTGTAATGATAACAGCCTCGCACCAGTGCACCGTGTCTGTCTGCTTCGTCCTGCCTCTCCTGTTATTTCTCTCTACATTCTGACTGACTTCCTTGTCATTCCCTGACAGCCTGGATGAAGGGCTGGCCAGGTTTCAGGAGGTCATCAGGAGTTTGATATCACTCCAACACTCTCTGCCTTCCTCTCACATGTGGTCTGTTTCAGTGCTTTTAACAGCAGCGTTGGTGTAAAGCAACTATTCTTCAGATTATTCCCGCGTGTTTAAATCAGAGCGTTTAAAGTTCAGAGTGTGAGTTTCAGAGTGAGAAAGGAGAGAAATTGTAATGATCTGTTTTTGTTCTTCCTTTACACTCTGATATCTAGTTGAGCTTGGCATTTGACTTGAGGCTTTTACAGGTCATCTTCATTCTGCGCTTTGCTCCACTTTCTAAAGAATCTGTTTCTTCATGCAGAAAAATGCTCAAAAGTATGTGTAACCTCTCACCAAAAGCAGTTCCAGTCTCTTTGTGCTGCATGCTTCAGTGTTTGCCACCTGTCTGCCTAACAGTGTGACACAATTTAAGATTTTTTTTCTTCGATGTATAAAAATGAGGAAATCATTTTCATGGGTCCTCAGAAAGCATCAGTATATTTTTCTCATCAGTCAAAGAGGGCAATGAAAACATCAACTGCTGTGAGGTCCACCTGTTCGCTCTCTCTCTCTCGCTTTCTCTCTCTCTCTCTCTCTCTCTCTCTCGCTTTCTCGCTCTCTCTCGCTCTCTCTCGCTCTCTTTTGCGCTCTCTCTCGCTCTCTCTCTCTCGCTCTCTCTCTCTCGCTCTCTCTCTCACTCTCTCTCGCTCGTGCTCTCTCTCTCGCGCGCGCGCGCTCTCTCTCTCTACCTCAAGATTGAGACTCTGCAGTATTGCCCACCCTGGTTCTGGAGCTGTAGCTCTTTTCGCCTGAAGACTGAAGTGTCACTGTGGCTCATTTGTGTTGTCCATCTCTCAGCCTTGTCACACAGAGAGCCTGGGACAACATCTATAGCTCGTTCAGGTCACTCTCAGGGGCCATGTTCGTATTGCAGGCCTTGCTGATCAGTTGCCATGTTTTTGGCTCCACGGTTCACATTTAACAGTGAGAAATCTGTGTAAATCCACTCCTGCACTAAAAACCACTACCTGCTGTCTACACTGGGTGCTCGCTAATGAACAGCTGTCAGTCCAGCAGTCGTCATTATTTCCCATCACTACGTATCAGATAAGTATACAATAGAGATGCTTCGAATCAGCTTTTTGTCCCCTTAGCCAGTATCAATCTGACCTGATCTTTGTGTTTTCACTATAATGCAAATACTTTTATTTAGACAAGATCTACTTATTATCGCTAAAATTACTATAATGTATGACACTATATACTGATATGGTTGGATATTTTTGTGGTATAATTTTGATCATTTTTAAAACAGATTATAACAGTTCCTTATCATGATCTAATGAGCCAACCAGGCCTCGCACCCAATGGTATGGTTCCGGGTACCTGCAACCCTAGTGTGTATTAAGTGGTTACAGTTATGTTGACAGTTATGTTGATATTCAGCAGTAAAATAATTTTTACACTTTTTTTAGGGACCACCATTTAATGAAAGCTGGCATGAGAAGAATACAAAAACCATGAAACACATTCTTGAATCTGGACTGGGCTTAACTGGCTGACAGTATTTTATTATAATATGCATGTATTGGCTCAGATCCCAGTGTTTTAACATCCAGTCATCTGCAATATCCAGTCTAGATGAAAAAGTGAAAGTGACCTAAAAACAGATTTATTTATTTTTTTAATTACATTGGAAAAACATCGCTTAAACCCTGAACATAACCAGTAATACTCAGGACTAATATAGATATTGATAAGCCTGGACTGGGGTGTAGATACATGTGACCTTATTGATGATGATGGTGAAAGCACGTGTGCACACACTCTCGAATCCTTGTTTGAGCAATGGCTCTTGTCACAGGTGCCATCTGCCTCATCTTTAAATCCGGCGTGATGAACTTACGCCATGCGTCCTATTGACAAATGGCTTGCGCTAAGCTAATGCTACCTCTGCTGCTTGCAAGAGAGATCGATCACCTGGAGCCAGTCACTCGGTCTTCCGTTCTAATGAGAGTGGAAAGAGAGCGAGTTGGAGACAGAGTTGCTGAGCAGGCATGGTAATTCACCGGGAGAAAGACAGCCGCATTGTGCCGCTCCAACATGTCCAATTTTGGGCCGATTGTCATGCAAATTCCCTGGCCGCCATTTGATTTGAGGGAACGCAAGGCAGCGCCGCGCTTCAGTTCCCAGTGAAATCTGATAAGCTGCCGATGTGACGTGCAGCTGGAAAGATGAGAGTAATACATTCGCTGCTGAGCTGAATGGATTGGAGCAGTTATTAATCGGAGCCATAAAGCATATGTGCAGACTCTCGTTTTTCATAGTTTGTGATGTCTGATATGGCCTTGCGTATCATGTGGGCAAAATACTCTGTTAAATGAATGCTGTTTGCTTGTTTTCACCGTTTTTCTGAAGCAGCTCTGAGGCGCAGGTCTATGCATCAGACTTAATGAGGCTGCCATCTGAAGATCTTAATTGGGTTTGAAATTGTGAATGGGAATGAATGGTACCCCCATCCCACCTGCTCTATCCGAACCGGACACTTTCTAATGGAACCCGCTGTAGCAGACTGACTGTCCGAGCTTCACTGTACCCGTCACAACCCTGTCACGTTACCCTGACAAATCTTTCCAGATTTACCCAGAGATCTGGCAAATTTACATTGTACCTCACAGTAACCACAAAAATCCTGTCCCAGCCAGACTGTGGCCAACAAAACTTTTTCCACAATCTGAATTTTACACAATTCAGTCTTGACCCAACTGTGAGCCCACAATCATCTCCCAAATTTACTTTAACTAATTCACAGTGTCTTCAAACAACACCTCACACCAAGCATTGTCATCATGATGTCACATAAACGAAAGCTCAGAGTTGGTGTATTTCTAACTGACTCAAGTCCTAAACTATCAGATCCAAATCCCGAGTAGAAAACTTTCTTCATCGTCTAACTTCACCACCTGATTTGACTCCGATATTCCATGGTTTGAAGGACATCACTGTGTTAACCATGTCTTGTTGATTCCCTCTTTCTTTCTGCCCTCTTGTTCTCTCTTTCTCCGTTGTGTAGTGCTGTTTGTCAGAGTAAAACATTGAGGCTTTTTTTGTGTCACAGGCTGTTCCTGTTTACACAGCAAACATTCGATCAGGCGTTTCTCACCAGGCCTGCATTCTTTTACTGTTTGCGAGCCTTTAAATGAAGGCCTCACTCAGAAGCGCGAATGCAGCAGAAACTAATGAAAAGCAGTTACCACTATCTCATAATGCGTACCGGGCCCTGCTACGCATTAATTAGCATTTTAGAATGACATTTCTTTAAGTAGTTCTCTATTACCTTGGCTTAGTGATTAATTTTAGCAGCTGAACATTAAGCGCTTTGACTTCCATTAAAGGATTAGTTCACGGAAAATTTTACGCTTTCCAAATGTAGGTGATCCAAAGTTTGGTTCTGTAATAATGCACTTGATGGTGCAAAAAAACAGTAAGACTACACAATGCTACACAATATGGACATAATATCAGAATTGCGATTATACTGATATATATTGACATTTAAGCGATTAAAGGGTCCATATCATAATTCTTCTGGAGTTACAAAGACTAAATGTTGTTTCAAATGTACACGTTTACTACCCAATATGGAAAAGAGGCTACAAAAGCAGCTCGTTTTCAAACATTTAAATAATATCTCTTTATTCTGATTACAGCAGTTTATTTATACACGTTTTATACCATTTATACACCTATTTACTGACACCTTTTAATGGTTAACACCCAGTAACTCAACTGGAACTCAACTGCAGCATTCTGATATTGCAATGATGAGTAGCAGACGATATACACCAAACTTTCAACTCCATACATTTGAATTTTTTTTTATAAATGTTTTTTTTTTGTTGTTGCTGCGTCTAGGTTCCTTTTTGGCCAGGCGATTCGATTAGCAGTGCTGGAGCAGGTGCAGGGGTGCTACAAGGTCCTGGCTTTAAAATGAGTGAAGCCAGACTATCCTCAGATCACGTCCAGGCAGTGGCAACCCTGCCTTGCGTAACAGAAAGATTAAAACATCCGCCTGAAGCCAGATTTATTGCTCCCTGTGGTTTATAGCGTATTAGTGACCTGATTCATGTCCTCCTGAAGGAGTGCCTTATTGATGAAGGGAGTGTTCCGAATGATATGGGGAGGAAATGACTCCTGCACTCAGTCAGGTAGTACATGACTCGTCTTCCTCTGGTGAAGGTGGTGCTGGCCCAACCCTACAGACAGGTCTTGGCAGTGGTCTGAGGGAGAGAAGTCTTTCAGTTTGTGCTTTGTTTTTTGTGATGGTACAAGTTCTGGTTGAGGTTTGCGTGGGTTTCCTCCCATCCAGACCCCCGCAGCTCCTTCGAGGGGCAAAGAGAAGGAGCATTCGTTCTCTTCACTCGCAGCTCCTCACCTCCCTGTTCTGCTACAAGCTCACAGCAGGTATGACCTCTGAACTTTGTGACTGGTGTTGAGGGATCTTTGTAAACTCTATTTCCATTTGGGAACTGCACATAATATTGAAAGTAGTGTTTTTTAAGAGTGCAATAATTGATTACTCTTTCAGCATGTTTAGCATGTTTTGGCTGCATTTAAAAAGTTTTATATTGATTTCTAAAGTGAAAAACGGACATAAATTCAACCACATAGACTTAAATATGTGTTCAATTCAGTTAACATTTGGTGTTCGTTCTGTTTTTGGGGGTTTTGCCATCGTATCAGTTGACTGTGATGCCTAACAGTATCAAAAACAAAGTTATGTTGTGACAACCCTAATGTTTTCTGTTTATATGTAAACATGACTCATTTGCGACTGGAAAATTTGCATTCATTGACACAAAATTCTTCCTGAAGCAGGACTGTACCTTTGCAATGCCTCTGTCTGCATAAAGTTTATTTAACAGTAGGGAAATTCGAGCCTGTGTAAAATTCCAGTGATGAGGTTTTGTGGAAGGACTGAGAATCTTTTTAGAGAA
The DNA here is from genome assembly GCA_037577145.1 of Brachypetersius gabonensis. Lineage (NCBI taxonomy): Eukaryota > Metazoa > Chordata > Actinopteri > Characiformes > Alestidae > Brachypetersius > Brachypetersius gabonensis. The sequence continues at coordinate 17,764,437 of JBBJLR010000002.1, read as the reverse complement.
AATCTTGGTGCATCCAAGCATCAAATATTGTTCTCACTTCTAGTGTACATGTGTGAATATGTACAGCTTTGTTCAGTGCTTTTGCTGCTGCTGCTTTTCTCTGAGGTGGGAATAAATGTGTGACTGTGTAGCTGTCTGAGATTCTTCTTTCACCATTACTCTGCCCTGAATTTCTGGGTTCAAGGATTTTAAATCTAGATGCTGGTGATCTATGACCATGTGAGATTGAAGTGCTTGTGTGTGTGTGTGTGGTCTGTTTTGAGAGTGGTAAAGCTGGTTAATATGACTATTTTTTATCTTGATCAGTTATGCTATAGTGTGCTCAGCATATATTATCAGCGCTTAAAGTACACAGTAATTTCTACTAATAGTTCTTGAGATTATTTGTAATAATGAGGCTCTACTGGCTGTTTTTTGTCCTCTTACTGAAAGCTGATCAATATCATGATATTTTGTGTATTTATGTAAGTTTTTGGAATCTCATATTTTTGCCATATAACCCAACCCTGGCTGGTGATTCACTGGTGAATCTACTCTAGTAGATGTGAGTTATCAGGTAAACGTTTTCAATATCACTTCTGCTATGACTAAGCAGTGCTTTAACTATAACTCCTGTATTGGCAGTAAAATGCTGTTCCAGCTCATACAGGCATGGTGGAGTAAGCATTTTATTTCAGCCACATCATAAAATGTTTAGATTTCTATTAAATTAAAATGTGTGTGAGATACAGTAACGTGTGTGTGTGTGTGTGTGTGTGTGTGTGTGTGTGTGTGTGTGTGTGTGTGTGTGTGTGTGTGTGTGTGTGT
>JBBJLR010000002.1:17691113-17702598 GCA_037577145.1 Brachypetersius gabonensis | reverse complement strand
TCTCTCTCTCTCTTTCGTTCTCTCTCTCTCTCTCTCTCTCTCTCTCTCTCTCTCTCTCTCTCTCTCTCTCTCTCTCTGCTTTTGTGTTTTGATTAAGAGTGACTGATGTTTTCTATTGTATCCTTTCATAGATAAAGAAGAACTCTTTCAGAATGTATTGACCCAGGTAGCGGAGCAGTTTTCCAGGTACTAACCTCTGCCTCACCCCCTAACCACCACCACCATCACCACCAACACCCTCTCTCTCTGTTTCATCATTGCTAATATTTAACACAGAGACACTTTCTGCTTTTCCCCTGCTCTGTGGGTAAGCCTGCTGTGTTTTTTTTATTTTTTTTTTTTACCTAATATCCATTTTTTTTTATCCTGTTTGGTTATATGGTTGGTTACTACTGAAAAGGGATCTGACATATAGAGGAAGATTTTATGGACTGATGGCTGTAAATGTGTAGCGGAGATTGTTTGTATGGTGAGAAGAAACCAGCTTTAAAGACTGAACTTTTTAAAAGAAGCATGAAAGATATCTACTGAAACACTGAAAGCAGGTCTGCGAAACTGTAAAAAGACAAAGGGTGCAAATACCAAACGCTGAAATTATGTCATTATGTTTAGTTGATGAGGCTTCTCTGTGATGTTATTGTGTAAAATATTAGAAAGTAAAAACTTGTAAACACAATTGTAATGGAAGTCAGTGGGTAGATGCTCAGTTTGTCTTTTCATTGGATTTTTCAGTGGATTTTCCTAATTTTAGGAAAAAATTAGGTAGAAATTTTAAGCATGAATTAAATTGATTGTTGTTTTTCTTCGTGTAATTTACTCGGGCATGGTTATATATTTAATTTATACTCTTATAAAGTCAATATCCTCAGCCTTTATACCTATATATGCATTTTCATCTGGGTGCTCTAGTGTGTTGTTTTTCTGATTTACATTAACTTCTTTTTTTTTATTTATTCATTTGTTTCTTAGAGTCGCTCATTTGTCCTCTCCTTCTTTGCCACTGTCTCTCCAGGGCTTTTAAGATAAATGAGCTGAAGACTGAGGTGACCAACCGCCTAGCCATGTTGGAGAAGAGAGTGGAGCGTGAGTCATGTGTTTGTTTTTGTTTACTTACAGGAACAGCTCACGTAACAGAAAGCCTAAAGTAATAAAGCTTTAATAGCTTACAACAGTGACAGCATAGCGCATGTTTTCCAGTCATGCCCCTGCAGAACCCCTGCTTTACCTGCTCTGACACATTTGTTTTACGTTTAACAAAGAAAACTAAATACTAATGAAATGAACATGAATCTGAAATTTGTAATTTATTTCTAAAAAAAATGCCGGTTTGGGAGTCTCTGAGCTAGCTGAGCATTTTTTCGCTCGAAAGTTAGTGGGTATGGTGGGAAGGGCAAGAAACATGCTATTATTATAGGGATGTAATCCAAACTCAGGAGATGTTTTAGAGGCGGGAAAACAAAAAATGTGTTCTTTTAAATGAGTTGATGAATGTTGCTCTATATGACCAGGGACATAAAGAGGTAAGAACTTAATTAAATGTAGTTCTTGGTAACAGAACCTTTCTTTAGCAACATATTTTGGCTACATTAAAGAAGAATTTCATTGGTTTTTGTAAAATGAATTATTGTTGATATGTCTTTAACACTCAGAGATTGTTTTTTGTTGATCCTGCAGCCTGTTCAGTGTCAGCAGTGTCCTGCTTATAGCCTGTTGTTGAATTCCCGTCTTTCACCCTGTGCTTTATGAGGGGAAAGCGCTTAGTTTGTTGCAAAATGTTTCAAGCCATGTTTTTGGCTGTAGTTCAGCTTGGAAAGAGAGGAAGTTGACATGGTTTATGTAACGGCTCAGAGAAGTGATAATGGCTTTGCTGTGACACACTGGAGCTGATAACACTTTCACACACACACACACACACTGATTGGAGAGCTAATAACTGATTATTTACTCTTCTGTTTCGAATGAGATTTATTATCTCAGATAATCAGAGCTTAAGCTGCTCTTGTGTCGCACTTTGGCAGTGTGTCAGCTCGAATGTGATGCTTTCTTGACGTTTCAAGACCTATTTTAGAAAAAAAAATCACCAAATATAAGTTTTTCACTTGATCTGATGTAACTGATCAGTCGGGACAGTTCAGTTTTGTAGTCACCCAAATATTTTTTTTTTCGTAAATACGTCCCCATCATGTCTCACAACCCACTCAAACCACATTCAGCTCTTTACTAAGATGTCTCTTTTGACAAAGGTGCTGCTGACTTTATGAAGAGCTGGATTGAGGGAATGCAGAGTGTTGGAAATGTATTTACTTGAAAGATCTGGGTGACTATTGATTTCTAGTGTTTGTTTAGTGGTTGATTTCCCTTTGTGAAGAAGGGCAGATTTAAATGCTGTTGTTGTGTCATGAAGCAAATAGACAGGCTTATGATTTCCGCACTGGTCAAAAGTCAATAGGTTGCATTTTTATATGAAGCTTAAAGGTTGAAGATGTCATTCAGGTTCTCTGAGTTCTCTTCCCTCTGACAATCAACCAGACAGTCGCTTCTATTATACAACCATTTGCTGAAGCCGAGTTTGTACGTGTCCAAAGTCACCCTCTATACTGGCTTTCGGTTCTCTAAAGCCCAGTTGACACTTTTCAGACGCTTTTCTTAATATGTTTGTAGAATTTTAAAAGACACCAGTTGGAGTTTTAAAAGTATGTTTAACCCAGTTTTAAGTAAGTAAATAAGTAAAAAGCCATCTTGTACAGATGCTTAGATTTAAACACTTCATCAGATTCATGATCGCATGAATTTAAGACCTTTAAATTATTAAATCTCCACGTGTGTTCAGTCTGGTGTGAGGAACAGAGGCGGTCCTGATGAGTAGATCTGAGCATTTGGCCAGTTGAGTATGGCTGCAGAAGGTCTGATATGTATTGAGGAGCCTGTTCATGCAGGACACTGAACCTCAGTACCCAGATTTTAAACTGTATTCTGAATACAACTAGGAGACAGTGTAGATCAGATAAAACAGGAGGTATGTGTCATTCATGGATACAAATACCAAGCGGCTGCATTTTGAATAGTCTAAAGATAAGATAAGTCTGATTTACATAAACAGGTCAAAAGGGAGTTACAGTAATCCAAGCAAGATTAAATACATTCACATATGAGCATTTCCAGTTCAACTCTTTTAGAATGTTTTTGACATCATGTTTCCATTTGACCAATCAACAGACACCAGACTTACAACATGCGGGAGCCTCTCCCCTGCTGAAAGGCTGTCATGGAGATTCAAATGTTTGTGATATATAAATAGCATCAATGCGTCAATCTGTCAATAACAGTCAGGGTGGAAAATCAATTAGTTACCCCACCTGCCCAAATGTTACTTTGTATTCAGATTTTTTTATATGTATTTATACAGCAGCATCCTGTTTGTTTCATAGGTATTTTTTAGTTTTGGTATGGTTTGGTACTGGTGTCAGATGGTCTTTTTTACACCCACTAATTGTCATCGCATAACTGGATGGCTAATTTGATGCACCTGTACTTACATTCTGATATTGTACACAGAGGACATTATCACAGTATATGATGTACATCCCAATATGCGGAATCAAGTATTCTAGTAGTGCCACTGTTGTTAAAAACAGGGTACAGTGCTCTCTTAGTTATGTGTGACCACAATACAACACAACACACAGTGTGAACAATGTGAACTTCTTTCTCTGCATTTAACCCTTTCACCCAGTGAAGCAGGGGGCTGCCATTAACAATGGGCGCCTGGGGAGCAGAGTGTGTGGGGGTGTTACCTTGCTCAAGGGTACCTCAGTGATGACACTAGCAGTCCTGGGATTCGACCCCACACCCTTCTGATTGCAGATGCAATGCCTTAAACAGTAAGCCACCAGCTGCCCCACAACAGGGCTAGTTATGCTCTGTATGTACTGAAACATGTGGTCCGTCAGTATCCTCGTTGCTTTTCTCATTGCTTTAGCTAGATTTACTGCTTTAATAACTGGTGTCTTGCATTCTTGATGTGTGACGTTCGTTAGTACCAGGAAAAATGACACGTTTTTGGGAGAACATTTTGCTAAAAACCTCTTACTAGTGAAGAAAAAAGTGGAGCACAGCCAATTCTAATGAGCTCAGTGTTCAGATAGTAATAATATTAAGAATAAATGTCATAATAATACATTGAATGTAGTTAATTTGATATTACAATAGTTTTAGTTGAAAAGTGTTTTGCTGACAGATATACTGCCAGTTCTCAGTTTCTTAAACCATATTGTTTGCCAACCAGTGTGTTAATCTGGCTGTCCTTATATTCTACAGAATATCATGTACTGTTATTTCAGTATGGCAACTCAGGTTAATGATGCTTTGCCTTAAAAGCTGCTCTCTGCAGAGCTCTAAAACTCCACCCTCTCCTCTTGTTGGATGAGAGTGAAACACAAAGTGTGTCCCTGAGAGGGCACACCTGGTTTTCACATCCTGTTCTCTTGGCACCAATTCATTAACGCCATGAAACTTATGGTCTTTAATTCCTGTTCCAGCTCATTTTGGATTCAATCAATTATGAATGAAAAGAATTGTGATGATGTGGGAAGGCACTGAGCTCGACGGAGCTGGACTGGAGTTTGCGAACCTTGGCCTAATGAAGCACATCTTTAAAGGACGGTCTGCTCCTGTTTCTAAAAGGAAGTTTCTCATTTATCTTTGCACGCTCCAGTTGGCTGTTGAAAGCTTTTTACCCAGCAGAGTGGTCACAGGCAAGGTGCTGTGTGCAAGCACAATAGTGTGAGGGGCCATAAAAGGCAGAAATAGGTCAAGGGAAGCCTGGCTCATATTCAGTTAAGGTGCTACATTTACACACACGCACACACACTGAGGCTCTTGTGTAGATTTTTTTTTTTACAAATGAATACCAGTAATTTGCTCTTTACTAAAAGTTTGATGAACATAAAGCTGAGGGCTATACAATATACTCGCATTTTTCTTTCTTTTCAAGACTGTAATTTAAAAAATCAATATGTTTTTCAATAACAAAATCCTGCATTGTAGATTGAAATACTTCAAGCTGAGGAGCACAAGGTTTTTAACATGAATTATTCAGTATTTCAGTTTTTTTGGGACATCAGGAATGAAATGATAAATTATCTATAACACTGATGATAAATAAATAATGATAGATAATAAATGATTATACGACAGATAATACTCTAATGAACTATTTATAGTAATTTGTTGATAAGTTATCTGCCTGGATTTATCACATTTCAGATAGGAGGCATTTCATTTTAACATTCATTCTTAGGGTTTTACAGCTTTTATTATGAAATCATTTACAGATCATTCTAGATCTAATATTTTTTACGCCTTCCTTCAAATGAGCTGAAACCTGTGAGGGTGTCTAGAAGTAGTATCTTAATAGGGTCATATTATACGTGCATGTTTAACTAAACATTTGATAACACTATACAAAATAATGATCTAAACATTATTTTGTATTTCATCAAATAATGTTTAGATCAAATATGATCAATGCTATGTTGTGCCCTCCACTTCAGAAAATGGTACCAGTTAAATTTGTTTGATACTTTGCATTTTTGGTGCCTGCTGTTACAGTGTGGGAGAACATACAAGAGATAAAATAACAAACCCACATTAATATTCAGGAAATAAGAGCGTGGCCATTGTAATACCGAAAAAGATGCCCTCAGGTCGAGTTCCATTGCGCTGCCTGTTTCATGAAAGGCAAATTCCATAAACAGGGATTACCTAGTTCCAATGGCACAAGTTAAGAGCTGGGATATATTAGGCAGCTAGTGAACAGTCAGTTGTTGAAGTTGTCAGGCATAAAGAGCATCAAGGCCCAGATTGTGATGACTGGATCAGAGCATCTCCAAAACAGCAAGTCTGGTAGGGTGTTCCCAGGACATAGTGGTTAGTCCCGTCCAAAAAGAGGTCCAAGGAAGGACCGTCAGTGAATTGGTGGCAGGGTTTTTGGCGCCCAAGGCTCACTGATGCATGTGGCGCCTGCAGATTAGCCTGTCTAGTCTGATCCCACAGAAGACATACTGTAGCACAAACTGTCATAAAGGTCATACTGGATGTGATAGAAATGTGTCAGAAAATACAGTGCATCACATCTTGCTTGGTATTGGGCTGGCTGTGTAACCACAGACCCCAGTTTGACCCCTGTCCACCTGCAAAAGCACCCACAATGAACATGTGAAGATCGGAAATGGACCATGAAGAACTGGAGAAGTCACTTACCAAGGGATTGTTTTTTTGTTAGTTTTTTTTTTTTATGTGAAACTACTGTTTTGCTACTTCATCACAAACTTCAGAGAAAAAAAAATTTCTACATATGTATCATAAAGTTTCCTTTACACTCATAAGTCAGTTGATGGTCTAGTTTTATATGTGACTGCTGGGTTTATGAGATACTGGAAATGAGACTTTGCACTCATCCGGTAATCTTCCATTTAAAAAAGTATAACATTAGCTGTGAAGATGCCAGGTTTGATGCACCGCAGGGCTATCAGCCTCTTTAAACTAAAGGTCAGGGCTTTGTTGGCTTTCTGTTTCTGGTAATCTGTTGGGTTTTTTTTGAAGAAATTTATTCAAAGGTATTCCATCAATTTCAGTCGTTCAGGAGCACCATATCTGATACCATAGCCTGAATTGTAGGGACTTTTCGATCAGTGAGAATTAAGCAGTGTATTATGAAAAAGTGTACATCAATACAGAGCATACAGTCTCATTTTATGCGCTGATATAGAGCACCTGAGCCACTGATGATTGTGGCTCAATTTGATTTTTAGCATTTTACTTTTTTACACACTATACACAAGGGCATGAGTTTAATCAGAAATGGGAGTCCTCTTTTTGTTTTATTTTATGTAAATATTTTGCATACTACTGTACATCCATCTGTAAATATTCAGTTTCTTCTTGTACATATCACCTTACGTTTACTCATAACTTATAATTTTTGCCTTTATCCTGCACTTGCTGCTTATTGCACTGCTGGTTAAACCTAAACTGCATTTTGTTGCCCTGTACTTGTACATGTGTAATGACAAAGTTGAATCTAATCTAAATACTCTAATAATTCAGGAGACGCTCTTATCTAGGGCTATGTACAGTGGAATGTCAATATCTTGCCCGGTTCTTGCAAGGTGCAGGGGTTTGCGTGATCATCTACATGTGGGGTAGCGGTTTTAACCTCTATGCTCCGTTAAAATGAGGATAAGACCTATAAATTTCCCAGCATAATTACCTCACCAGGTTCGTCGTCAAATTATATTCATAAACAGATAATTACATTTTCCCATATATATTTTGCGCCCATATCATTTTGTGTATTGTGCAACAGAAGCATTCAGCCCCGAAAGCTAACCCTGGAGTACTCTAAAGGTCCTTTGAGTACCAGAGAGATATTTATCGAATTAGATTGCTGCTGCCTCTACACACACACATACAGTGACTGAATTACTAAATGGGTTGAGTGAGCAGTAAAGAGAAGAGGAACTGTAAACGGCTATAAGTTCAGAGAATTATGATAAGGTGTCTGGATGCTATCAGATTGTAAAGCGTAGAAGTGCATTGCGTTGAGCTCAGCTGCTCTGATGGAAGAACCTCTTTTTCAGTCTGGCAGAATGCCAAAAAAAGCAGGTACCAGCAGTCTAACTTCAGCACTTACAGGAAGCTGTAATAACTCAACCATTATGTACTGTGTGTGTGTCTGTCTGTGTGTCTGTGTGTCTGTGTGTCTGTGTGTCTGTGTCTGTGTGTCTGTGTCTGTGTGTCTGTGTGTGTCTGTCTGTGTGTGTCTGTGTGTGTGTGTGTCTGTGTGTGTGTGTCTGTGTGTGTGTGTCTGTGTGTGTGTCTGTGTGTGTGTCTGTGTGTGTGTCTGTGTGTGTGTTTTGCTGCCCCTTTAAATTTATTATTAATCCCTCACTTTCTTTCTGTCCCTTCACCCCCTTCTCTTTCCCCACACAGTGGAGGGGTTGAAGGTGGTGGAGATCGAGAAATGTCGCAGTGACATTAAGAAGCTAAGGGAGGAAATGGCCTCCAGGAACAACAGGTCAGTCCCTGTCCACCTTTTAGGCCACCTATTATTTCCTATTTAGGCCACCTATTATATAATAATAAAAGCGAATGCCTGCATATTGATGTCTCATTATGTGTATTTTACTGTATTGTGATTGCCCTGCTATGCCCCATAATGCTAAATGACAAACAGAACTGCCCTCAAGACAAATTAATGATGAGCTTGAACAGCTTAAATGACCCTTCTGAACATGTTGGGTGGGGCTACATGAATCCTATTCATGTTTGCAATTCTTTCATAAATGCATACACTAAATTAGATTTTATGTCACTGGCGGGTATGCAAAAAACCCTGCCAGCACACCACAGCAGAGATGGGGACTCGAGTCTGAGACTCGGACTCGAGTCGCACTTAAGTCGCACAAACAAAGACTTGTGACTTGACTTCAGACTTGCACTCGATGAGACTTGCACTTGAGACTCGGACTCGGGTGCTGTGACTCGTGAGTCATATCTCGTAAACCATGTTCATTTCATGGAATTATTTATTTATATATCGCATTTTCCAGCGAGCCGAAAACCGTTCACCTCGCCCCGGTGTCCCATTACTTTTGTCCGAGGTGAACGTTTTTCAGCTTATAGGGGTTTTCGAGGGGTCGTTGGAAAGGGGTCACAGAGCCCCATCTAACTGTGGAGTTTCACATTTAGAGTGAGAGATATATTTTTCATATTTTATATTTAGATTTAAGATCATTTAGGGCAAAACCTCCATGTTGGTGAGGGCATTTCACAGCACACAGCCCCGCCCCTGCTTAGCAACAGCCAATTGTAATCACAGAGCGTGGTCAATTAGCATATCTTCTAAATGTTCAGAGCTCAACATTTACAGCTTAAAAATCCCACATTTAGAGTCGCCGTTTGTAAATGTTGCCGCTCAAAGACTTGAGACTTGACTTGGGCTGCGCCCGAAATCGCATACTACATAGTACGTACTACATTTGAGTTAGTACGTACTACTCTACCGTCAAAATAGTACGTTCTATATAGTATGAATGACGGTAGTATGAATGGAATTCGGACGCACTACATCCGCTGTGTTGATGTCACGTGTCGTGTGTCGTCACAACAGCGTGTTGTTTTTTTACCTTTAAAGAGGACATTTTCTCACAAGTGTAATTTAACCACAATGAAGGTGTAATTTAACGTCTTCCTTAAGGTACTTACACTTGAAAAATGGGATAGTGCAGTGTCCATCAAATGCCTACTACAGAATTCGGCCGGAAGCAGTAGTTCATCCGGGTTCTTCTCTCCTACTGTTTTTCGAATACTATGAATTCGAACATACTACTCGCTTCGCATACTGTTTTCGCACACTATATAGTAGGGAAGTATGCGATTTCGGACGCAGGGTTGGACTCGAGCACAAAGACTTGATACTTGACTTGGACTTGGTAAAAATGACTTGTGAACATCTCTGCACCAGAGTTAAATAGGAGTGAGGAAAAGCAAGGGGGGTAAAAAGACAGGGGAAAGTCATTTGGCACTGGTTTTCCTTCATAGTGAAAAGAAGCATAATAAATATTTGATTTGAAGGAATTTTATAATTTATTAACTTCAAAGTGCTTATGAATTATTACTTTTTTTTTCCCCCAATACGTCATAATATCATTATTTTTCTTCTAGTCCTGCCTGGTTCCCACCACAAAACATGCTGCTTTTATGAAATATGTCCTGTCCTGGTCAAATCCCATGTTTTATTCATTCTAAGTGAAAATATGTTTATGCACAGTAACTGTTTACTTGCTGAATTTAAGATATTTGATGAGCTATATTGGCACATTGTACATTCTGTTTCATTCTTTGTATATTTTTTCATGCAGTAAATAAGAACAATTGCTGAGAGGAAGTAAGGCAGTTGTCAGAGGCTGCATCAAAATGAGGAGGCATTCCAAGAAAGGGCTTTTATGTTTCATTTTCAGGATGACAACAGAACAAATCATGTTATTCTTATTGCAGCCCCCAGTGGAAACAGAGCAATCACTCCCTCGATCCATTTTCATTAGCCCACATGCTATTTGCAGGCTAGTTGGCAGTATTGCGATAATGAAAGAGGGTTCTAGATTAGTGCTCAGTTTGATTCTTAATAAGGCCACTAATAGAGCAGTGCTGCTCCATGCCCCCCAACTGAGTCTTAATGAGCTGACTAATACGCACATGCTCCCCCCAACCTGTGCTTCCTCATTAGTGAGGGATGAATCAAGCCCGGATGAGTCCTGGAATAGCTCATTGGGTTGCCACAGTCATTTGCGTAGAGCTGGCAGGGTTCAGGAAGAAATGCATTATTGCTTATTGTACCATCATGAGGCACTTGATGTCTGTTCTAATCATCGTACGGAGCAGTAACTCTGTTGTTCTCAATGTCTCTCCTTTGCAGTAGCTTTCTGGATGACAACAAGAAGCTGACTCCTCGCAGAGATGTGCCATCATATCCAAAGGTAAAAATACAAGTTTTATCGCCTATAGACTTGCATGTACATTATGTGTCCAAAGGTATCCAGATACTCCATCTATTAGTAGCACACAGGTGTTAGACTGCATGCACACACTGCTTGTATAATCTCCCAAAAAATCAGTGACAATAGAAGGCAGTGCTCTGGAGCAAATCTAAGGCTACATGTCAACTAGCACTAGACTGTGGTGCATTGGAACTTTATACTCTGGGGTGAAGGAGTTATATCCAAGACCTACAGAACTAATCCTCCAACATCAGAACCTGCCCTAATGCTTATTTGGTAGCCTACATAACTTTTAAAGCACCAGTTTGGTTCATCTTTACTTCACGGTATTGTTTTTTTTACCCATCTTGGTGCAGTACCTTGTAACACACATTTTCCATGATGGCAATTATTAGCACACAAGGCTAATTGTTTTTAACAGCCGTCATGTCATAAAAACCGTTGGTTGGAGGGACAGTTGTGGAGGGACAGCATCACAGGAAATTGGTTATATTAGAGCATTTTACGGATCACATAGCAATTTCAGTCTGAATACTCAGGGATACATTTGACTACCAGGTGTGAATATATGTGGGTGAAGTTTTACCTTATAAGGTGAAGAAAACTGAAATTCTGAAAGGGTACTTTATGTGACTGGAAATGTTATTTAGAATTGTTAATGCAATTGAAAAAAAATACAAATGTTATGTGTTTAATTTGTGAAAATTCACTGGACTCCTCAGGTGTATAGAAATCTGCTGTACTCCTCAGTCAGGTGTGTAGACATGTACTGTAGTTCAGTGAGGTGTGCAGAAATCTACTATAGTCCTCAGTCAGGTGTGTAGAAATTTACTATAGTCCTCAGTCAGGTGTGTAGAAATCTACTATAGTCCTCAGTCAGGTGTGTAGAAATCTACTATAGTCCTCAGTCAGGTGTGTAGAAATCT
>JBBJLR010000002.1:17677244-17691013 GCA_037577145.1 Brachypetersius gabonensis | reverse complement strand
ACTATAGTCCTCAGTCAGGTGTGTAGAAATCTACTATAGTCCTCAGTCAGGTGTGTAGAAATCTACTATAGTCCTCAATCAGCTGTGTAGAAATCTACTGTAGTTCAGTCAGGTGGCCCCAGCCAGGCGTTAACTGGGAGGGTTAACTGGGAGCTCTGTTGCCTGCAGTACATGCTCTCGCAGCAGACCATAAATGCCCTCAGAAAACCCGCCTTCGACGTCTGGCTGTGGGAATCCAATGAGGTAAGCCTCTAATACTACTCTGCCCTGTCTCTGTCTCTGTCTCGGTCTCTCTCTCTGTCTCTCTCTCTCTCCTCTCTGCTCCTGTCTGTCTCTTTTCCACCTGTGTGCCTGTGTGTATATGTGTGCGTCCATGTTCGTGTTGTTTGCATTTGCATCCGTGCAAATAGTATCACCTGTCCGAGGAGACGATAGACGCGTTGCGACAGCCGATCTTCGATGTTTGGCAGTGGGAACACAATGAGGTGAGGCCAAGGAGGCCGAAAAAACGCAGAGACTCTTTATTTAACTGACACGTCACATTTCCAGACTCCTTCAGTGTGCTAAGTACAAATATTAAATAAGCCAATACACTGTGGTATGTGTTTTAGTGGTGCATAATATACCTGTGGTCAATATAGATTTTATTGATCTCAAAGGGAGGTTCCAGTTCATTTTTACAGCACCATAGGACACCTTATAAAAGCAAACACACATCAATAAAAATGTTCTTTAAAAAAAACAAAAAAACAAAGGGCTAAAGGGGATATATTATTCAGCAGTAAATATGATTATTATTATTGGTCTAATATTGGAATTACTGACCATAAAAAGTCTTTAGTTTTAGCATGCATGTAGCCACTAGTGTGGGGCAACTTATTTCAAAATGATATGATGTGGATAAGACGTTTAGGCAAGAATGTCACTGCTATGGCATTATGTTTCATACATATACACAAACACGGTGTTACACCAATAATGGTAATCACACACACAGACCACTTTTCTTGCTAACACTTAATTCAGTCATTATAAATAAAAATAATGTAAAAGTTTACTATCTCATATCTGATTTAGCTGACTCACAGCTCTGTAAATGATCCACCTTTAACTATTTACTATACTTTGTGATACTAATGCCCTTCACGCGTGAATTATACAGTGAAAATGTAAAATATATCAGTAGACAATAGAAATGATTAGAAATGATTGGTAACGGTTGCTGCATCAGCCCTAAGATTAAAATTAAATTGAGAGCTTTTAAACATATCTGATACTGTTAATCTGTCCTTTTCCAGATGCTCAGTTGTCTGGAGCACATGTATCATGACCTGGGGCTGGTGAGAGACTTCAACATCAACCCCATCACCCTGAAGAGGTGGCTGGTAAGGAGAACTTGTAGGCTGACACACATTATTCATACACAGTAAAGTGATCCATGTAACGTTAACAGAACGCATCAGTCTGAGTGAGAATCTGCTCTGTTTGACTAAAAATCTCAGTACATGTGTCATTTAGATAAGGCTATTCATTTTTAAAAATAAAAAAGTGGTAGTGTCCATTTGTACATTATTCTGAAACTTGTGACAGAGCTTTATAAATAAAATAATCTACAAGGGAGTTTAGTTGAGGTGATGGGTCAGGCTGGGCTGAGATGGATTGGATTGGGCTGAGATATGTTTTTGAAAAGTCAGATTGAGGACGTTATGTTGGTAGAGTTGGGATTTGTTGAGGGGTTGGGGTAGGTTGGATTGAGTTGAGGAGTAGAATTGGGCTGGGTTGAGTTGAGGAGTTTAGTTTGGGTGGATTGGGTTGAGTGTGGTTTTGTTGAATTGGGTTGGGTTGAACTAATTTTAACTGAATTGAATGAAACTGTTCTAAACCAGTCTCCTTCCCTTTCTGTTATAAACAGCTCTGTATCCACGATAACTACAGAAACAACCCATTCCACAACTTCCGCCACTGCTTTTGTGTCACACAGATGATGTACAGCATGATCTACCTCTGCAACCTTCAGGTATAACGCTCCTCATAACACCTGGCCTGCAGCATGGATTGTTCAGTATAAACAAGTAGTAGCCATTTTTGTACTAGAACCCACATGGTTTCTCTTGTCTACAGTATAAGATTGACCTTTATATATTTTAAATGACTAGATAAGTTCCACTTGAATCAGATAAGACAACCTTTGGACTGGCACATTTATTCTTTCCATTTCTTTTAAACAATCGATCCAGGGGCGACGTGGAGATGATTCTGACTGTTGATCTGGAGATAATAGCATTAAACCAGCTATCTCCTCTAACCAGGATGAGCTGTTTTAACAGGAGTGGAAAAATGTATGTCATAAAATTAGAGTTGGGTTGGGCTGGGTTGATAATAGTACAATAGTTGCATGTAATCAAGAAAACATTTACAAGGGAACTAATCTCTTGCTACAATTTCATGATTATGACAGGCCTAATAGCAGGTAGCTGAAAGGATGCCAGCCTATTTTCTTACTTTTTATTTTTAATTTTGTGCTTGTTCATTTTTACGTTTCATAGTTTTTCATGTTTTTAAACCTACTTATAAGTAAACCTCATAAAAACTTCAGCATTATATTAAGTGTTTACATCAACAACACATATATATATATATATTAATGCTGGACAATTTGAATTTTTAATCATGATTGGGTTGGGTTGAACTAATTTTAACTGAATTGAATGAAACTGTTCTAAACATGGAACGTTGTGATTAGATTTGATTGTGTTCAGTCACAACAGTAGGTTCTGATGTTGGATGAATAGTTCTGGAACATGGGGGGCAGATCCATTATAGCAGCTGCAAAGGGGGACCAACTACATTTTATAATCTATGTATCTGTCATTAATGTCCATGTTTGTGTAATGGTCAGGCGTCTCAATACTTTTAACCATATAATATAGACAAAATTAAAGGTACGAAAAACCAGCCGAGAAGTCGAGCTGCTTACTGCATGCATCCACCAGCACAAAAACACAAAAAACAATTGTTGGCATTAAGTGAATAATGCCATAACACATTAACGTGCCCAGCCCTAATAGATATATTATTAAAACTCTAGTCAAAGCTGTAATTAAAACAGGTCCAAGTGGCCTCCAGCTTTGCACATTGAGGTATTTTCACTGCTCACACCACACCTGATCCAACTAATCAGCTTGTTCACAAGCCGGGTCTGGGCTGAAGTGGTTTTCTAAAGAAGGGAAAGAACTTGAAGGTTGGGAAGTACTGGAATATCTTAATCTTCTCAGTCTTATTCCCCAAGCACCAGATTGTGGCGTTTATTTTTCTAACATGGTTTCCTAGTCCTGCTCCTGGATGCCACTGCCCTACTTAAGTGCTTTCCCTTATTTACAAAACGAACTTAAACAGTAAGGGTGTGTTAACAAACCCATTTCCCCTTGTTAACTAGTTATGTGTTGGAAGCAGGTCTGCTGTAACACCAGGTGGTCATCAACCCTCCTCCTGGAGATCCACTTTGACACAAATGAATCTGACCAAGCCAACCAAGGTCTTCAAAAGACCATAATGAGTCAGAACATGTGCATCAGGTGGTCCACTGGAATGCTGAGGTCCCAACACTGCTCTAAAACAGTTACATACTAATGACTAATGTTACTTAGTCATTAGTATGTGTGAACATGTACATAGTAGGATGAGATATTTCTCCATGGACCATGGTGCAGCATATATCACCATTCAGAGAGTGTTTTCCAGTTTCTGAGGCACACTGCCCTGAACATCTGAGCATTTTGACCTCCAACATGTCTGATCCAGCTGATCAGCTGGTGAACAAGCCCTTAGTGTGAAAAAAAAAATCAAGGTTTTTAAAGGCCTTCTTGTAATATAAAGATAATTTACCATGCTCTTTATATTATATGGATGTTCTTCAAAGTTTATTGACACATCTAATTTACAAAAGTGATTCTCTAAAGAACAATTCACTGAAAGGTTCTTTGGGGAAGCCAGAAAAGTTAAATAGCTTAAAGCACTGCTTACCACTAATCAGCTGGTTATCAAGCCCTTACTGTGCTGAAGTGGGATTTTGGTAAAGAAGGGAAGGGACTAGAAGGACCAGGATTTGTGGAAAAAATTGCTGCACTTTGTTATTGGAGCAACTCACTAGAACTCAGTTTCTGAACAAGCAGGCTTATAAAAAAGATGTGAGGGTGAAGAACCTTTTCAGGGTTTAAGGAACCTCATAACAGGTCATTTACTATGTTAAGGTTTATTCACAGATCGTATATGAACTAAAGCCAGTGAGCTACTGGGCTTGACAAGCTAGCTAATTTAAGATACATGGCTTTCAGATGAAATGTGACATGCAAGACAAAGTTAAAGCCTCAGATTTGGTCCCAAAACCTTCTCTTTTTGAGACCACAGCTTAAACTGTGAGCTACAGAGCTAGGGCAGAGGCTCAAGTCATTTTTTTGGATGTTTGGGTTTCACTACCTGTGTGTGTTTGTGTGAGAAGAAGGGTGAGTGTATGCATGTATGTGTGTGAGATATGAAAAAGGGGAATGAGAGAGCGTCCTCATTGGTAGATGCTCTCAGCCTCTTGTTCTTCTCTGTGCATTTTGGTTGTCATGGACGCCTATTCAGAGAGTATCTTATTAATTATCCACTCTGTAATGAGGGCATCTATCAGAGGAATAATTGCTCTGTCCTTTTCAAAAGAACATAGAATGCTTAAGCCCCGTACATGCAGTCACACCTACTGTTGTGAGGCTTTATATATTTGTATATGTGTTTATTCTGTTTGTGTGTTTTTTTTCCAGGAAAAGTTCTCACAGTTGGACACTCTTATCTTAATGACTGCAGCTGTGTGCCATGACCTAGACCATCCAGGGTACAACAATACGTAAGATACTCTCACCAGACACATTTACACAGACAGAAACGTCAGTATTTGTTTTATATTGTTTATACCTTTTCTATTTTCACTTCTCTTCTCCATTTTCCTATGTTGCAGGTATCAAATAAATGCGCGGACTGAGTTGGCAGTGAGGTACAATGACATTTCTCCATTGGAGAACCACCACTGTGCTGTGGCCTTTCAGATTTTCACCCAGCCAGACTGCAACATCTTCTCCAACTTTGATGCCGAGGCCTTCAAACAAATCCGCCAGGTGTGATTATGTACAAATACATTCTTGGGGATGTCCATTTAGATTGTAACCAAAGATGAAACCATATACAAAAGGCTGGAAGGAAGACCACACCTAAAGCTCCTCCTCCTCCTGTGACAGTTTTTCCCAAACACCTCCCAATCCCTCCACAATTCTTAAGTCCTCTCTCAGTTCAATCTCAAAGCAAGTACTGTTCAGAAATCCAGCCCAAGTTCATAGTGTGACAGGTCAGAATTCTTGGCAACACAAATATTAGGCAGGTGGCTTTAAAGTTATGACTGATAGGTGCATGTAGCAAAGTGAGTGGAGCTATTTTAAGGTACATTAAAGCCTTCCTAGAATAGTAGACTACAGTAAATAGAGGACAAGCTCCCTATGAATGAACTCAACGCTGAATTAACAGGTGTCTTTAAACTTTTGTATTGTAGTGTATGTACTGAATAAACTGGCAACTTACACCAAAGATTAGAAAAGGCCTCCAAAAGCCAAAGATCATCCGCTGTTGAACCTGCAGAATGTTAATTCTACCTTGCAAAACAGAAAGTGTGTTTACCCTTAACCCCACAGGGTACAATCACTCTAATACTAGCTACAGACATGGCGCGACATGGGGAGATTCTTGACTCCTTCAAGCAAAAGGTGGATAGCTTTGACTTCAACAATGAGGAGCATGTCACCTGTGTAAGCACTGGCTCTTATTTCCTCCTCTGGCTTTTTCATTATCAGCATGTAACATTTCTCCCTGCAGGTATGCAGGGCTGAGTGGATTATGACTGTAAGCAGTGACGCTGTTTTGTCCCCTTTAGCTGAAGATGGTGTTGATAAAGTGCTGTGACATCTCTAATGAGGTTCGACCGATGGAGGTGGCGGAGCCCTGGGTGGACTGTCTGTTAGAGGAATATTTCATGCAGGTGATAATCAAAACACCAACATCCCAACCCCCTCCCACAGACAGCAGAATTCTCTATTCAGTAGGAAAAAAATCATTTGCACAATGTTGCCCCACCTATAGGTCCTGCAGTACGTGTCCAGTATCTGACAAGTAATTCAAACTTACAGCAAGATATCCACAAACTATGGAACTCAATCATTACACATTCGCCTACATCTCAAACAGACTTGCTCATGTGGTTTCCACACTCTAAGACTTGAATCAACATGTTTTTCATGCGGATTGAATTTAGATATATTTTGATTGGAAAATGCATCCATAGTGAAACTAGATGGGTTCCAGTTTTAGTTTCTCATGTAAAAAGCTCATCATTGCATACACAGTTCACGTGGCCAGTATCTATACAAAGGGACAAAACTACAGGTAAAAATTGTTGGTTATTAATGTCTATCTTGACATAATTTTGCCCATTAAGTACTGACAAACAAAAAAGGCAATGTCTTGGTGTGCTGTTAAGTTGACATTTAGCAATGATTTTACATTGTTATTGCTGATGCTGCATGCTTGTAAACACTACCAGTTAGTTGTGAAATTCATACTTGAGTTTATAGGCTTATATAGGATTTGTGATCTTTTTTTTTTCTTTGTGTGACGCAATGCAGAGTGACCGAGAGAAGGCAGAAGGTTTACCCGTGGCTCCTTTTATGGACAGGGAAAAGGTCACTAAGCCCACTGCTCAAATCGGCTTTATCAAGTTTGTACTCATCCCCATGTTCGAGACGGTGATGAAGGTGAGCACTGGGCTGGCCTGATCAGGGTATTGTTTATGATGAGGGTTGGTCTCTAATGCACAGGCTCTGATTAAGATTAGGGTGGTCTTGATGCCATTTATCTGCTAGGTTGGTAGTAACAAGACAGAGCAGCACACAATCAATCTTTTTAGGGTACTTGAGCCACAATATAGTATGTTGATATTAATAGGTGTATGACAAAAAATGGAACCAACAGAAGCCAAGTTGTTAAGCCCTTTGGTTAACTTTAAGGAAAGGTGTGCATGGCAAAGCCTATAAGTAACTGCCAGTCAGTAACTTTCCCATGGGGTCTGACTATCCATCTCACTTCTGTGGGCTGAGACACCCCCACCTTTTTTAAAATGACATTGAAAAATGGGCACAGGTGCTTACTATCGTATGAGGATACTGTCCCATAGCTGGTGATTAACTAACCCTGGGCTCAGGCTCATAAGAAGCAAAATGGCCCTCATTATGTGAATTGCTACCATTTACAACAGCTGTTCTAGACAGTAATGCTGTTTTATTGTGCGTTGCAGCTGTTCCCTCAGATTGAGGAGGTGATGGTCCAGCCGCTCAGAGAGTCCAGAGACAGATATGAGGAACTCAAACAGATCGATGACGCCATGAATGAGGTCCCATATCAGCAATGAGACACTTAGATGCCAAAGCTTTGTTTTTCCTCTCTCTATCTCCCTCCCTGTTTGCTCATCTCATCTTTCATCGCCTACAGGTACAGAAGAAGAAGAGTGAAAATCTCACCATGGGAGGAAAAAAGAAATGAGGTCAGTGTTCACTAGCAGTGTATTGCATTAGCTCCTCAATCAGTGTGCTAAAACAGAGCCACAGCTGCTTCATAATTATTGTGAGGAAGTCATTTTTCAGATTTTAATAGGACAAACTGCAACACAAATAACATAACTATTAGCCTGCTAATTAATAGTAGAGTAGTTGATAATAAAAGCCTCTTATTTTGAGTCAATTGTAAACGCTTTCTAGATGCTTTAGCTAAAACTTAACCTAAGCTAAACTTAATGTTTACATTTACAGTATTTAATTGATGCTCTTATCCAGAGCAACGTACATCAGTTCTCAAGTAGTCCACAACTGTTTCTTAAACCTGTAAAGCAGCTTAAATCCACATCAACTCTTTAACTGAAATACTGTACTTTTGGTGCACCTATACAACATCTGTCAAATAATACCTAACCAACACCTGCCAAACATTCCCTGAACAACACAAGTTGTAGAAAAGTCAAGAGTTAAGACAAGAGGAATGTTGATATCTAAACAAATGCAGTGTCCTCTACACTACAGACTGGGGCTCATTCCCCTTTCTGGGTGAACACACCTCCCTATTCCAATAGGAGTCCTAGCACTTCATACACCTACACTGTAACGGAGACAAATGCATAAATGTAAGTGTAAACAATGGTTTGGTTAATAATTTGAGCATCTGTAGACAGTCTTTTGGGAACCATGCAATATTATTGGGTTATTTTTATTTGTTTATTTAACCCTTTTATATTTAAAGGCTCAAAGAGCTTCTGCCAGAGTATCAGGTAGAACTGTCTAAAGGAGGTTGTTAGAAGAAGGTGCACACACATACATTATATATAGATACACACACTTCAAAATGTTTCTGCACTTTTTAAATTCTATTTATTAAGAATTTCAAAAACAAATTACACCATCTTTCTTTTCAATGCAATTTTCCTGCGTCGCGTGACACTTTCAGAAATGCCGAATTACTACTTTTCCAGCCTTCACCGTCTCCAACAAAAATATAAACACACTTTTGTTTAGAATGTATTATAATACAACTTACATTTTCAGGTGAATCCACTGAAGGCCTGTGGACTGCAGAAGGGATGGACATGGAGTGAAGTGCTGACAATCCAAAGCCTCGTTCAGGGAACATGAACCATGTACAGCACAGACGTCATGTCACTCTGACTTTATTCAATAGATGTTATTCAACTTGCCTTGTTTTTATATATATATATATATATATATGGTATAAATATTATTCTGTATGTACAGATTTTTAGTCACTTTTGGTCTTTAATACGAAAATAAAACGTTTTAAATATAAAATGAGGCTTTTGTGTCATTTAAGACTTACGCATCACTGTGCATTTTGTATGTGGCACTTCTCTATTTAACCGGTTTTATGACATCACAAGAGGAGACAATGGTCAGCTGCAAAGAAAGTGAATGAGAAGTAAACACTTTAACTCAGGGGTGTCAAGCTTCAGTCCTGGAGGGCCGGTGTCCAGCACGTTAGTGATTTCCCTGCTCAGAAACACCTGGTTCACCTCACCAGTTAATTGTCAGGATTAGAGACTGTTTGAGTAGGAGAACCATCAAACTGTGCAGGACACTGGCCCTCCAGGACCGGAGTTTGACACCCCTGAGTTAAAGTGTTTACTTCTCACTCACATTCTTTGCAGCTGACTACTGTCTGCTCTTCTGAAGAGGAACCACCGCAGGCTGATGAAATCATGCTGTTGTGTCAGCAGGAAGTGCCAGTCTGGCCCTTAAGACCAGGACAATAGTTATATCACATATAAAGGAGGTGCAGCAATAAACAGTGTCATGGTGCCCGCACCATCTTCATTGCTCTGGAGTAGCTCCCACTAGCCCCACCTGCTGGGTAAATCAAGCAGTGGCCTGTTTTAACAGGTTCCACAGGCTTATGTTTGTAGCACTCTTAAAGCCAAAAAATAAACGTGTTGAAATGATGCCACTTTTGATTCTCTAAATTTTACAATGGTGCCTTGATGCAAAAGCTTTCCTAGACCTCCATTAAAACGGTTTAGGATTTTTTAGGATTTCATATGTTTCATATATTTTATCAACTCTCTGGCATTCAGAAGCATGTGATGGACACTATACAATATGATCACAAAAACTAGTGAAATACTAAATATCCAAACAAACATTTATTTAAAAAATATTTCTGCATGTGTAAAAATTATAACCCACATATGAAAGGAAAAATAACTCCGCTCCATACACAGCAGTCAAACAACTCACCACTGGAATGTCCACAATCATTAAGAAGCTACATGCCCCCTTTTTGCGTCTCCCTCAGGTTCAACTTCTCAGCTGCAGCTTGGAGGTACAGGTTCATTTTTACTCTCTGTCTTGTTCCTCTTTTCCACCCCGTTGGACTGGAGGCCGACGCCTCCTATCCTCTTCTTACCCTTCTGCTCCTGCTGCTGCAGTCTCTCTTGTTTCTTCTGCAAATACGAGGCCATGTTGTCGATGTTAGCCTTATAGAGGTGCTGGAAGTGACTGTCCATGCCTACTGAATCTGAGAGGAAAAAGAAAGAAGGAATCCCATAAGAGGAAGGCAAGGGCAGATGAGCAATAAGCAAGGGGGAAAAAAAAGGTCTATGAAAATATCTGATCCCCCCCTGGTCAAATTACTACAAGCAGTAAAACCTCAACTGTAATTTACAAAATACCAATGATGCAGAGTATTTAAAAAAAAAAAAAGTGGTGATTGAATATAAATGCAGAAACATTACCAAGTAATTACTATAAATAGATAATTGCAGTATATATTTATCACAACCGTATGTGTCACTATTAATATGAACTCTCTATATCTATATAAATACACATACATACACACATATGCATGAGTATACAACATTCAAATTATGATATCAATGAGTCATTCTTTGTGGTTTCCCACCATCAGTGATCTTGAAAGATCCATCACCTCTGAAGATGTCCCAGTGGGTGTGGAGCGCTTCTGCTACTCTTTGTAGATCCGTGCTTTCTGATTCACTCTGCTCCAAACAGACAAAGTGGTAATGTAAGAATGACAGGACCAAGTCCACTTTAGCATTTTCCACTAAAGAGGTGTGTGTGTGTGTGTGTCCATCAATGCACATACCTGCCAGTGCTCCTGAGTGCATGTAAACAGGAGGACACCGGTGTCCTTGTTCTGAAGGAGGACCCACAGTCGACCCTGAGAGTCAAAGGCCACGTCCCAAGGAACATGAGGCAGTACAAGTTTCTGAGTGGGACTCAAAAGCCCCTCTGACCCTTCTCTCACCTCAAACATCTGAATGGAGGGAAATCTTAAATAAAATCAGATTTAGAATGATCTTCAAATGCCTCCAAAACATTGGTTCATACAACATAAATTTGAGAGTGCTATTCTTTGACATGCCCTGGACACTGAAAAACACACACCTCTCACACTGCACAGCCACGTGGCGTCCGTCTGGGGAGCCCACGATCCGACTCACGGCAAACCTCTGCAGACAATGTTTAATTATCATTTTAGAAAATGAAAACATTATAAAATCAATACTTACCTGATAAGCTCGGAAAGAAAAAAATAAGTTCAGACAAGCCTAATGGAAGCAATGTTTGCTTATGGTGACTGATTTAAAAACACCATAATGGAAGCATTTTTGAACAAAGTAGGCCACATGCTTTGGGTTTAATGTTTAGCAACATTGGCTAGAGAACAACTATTTCCTGTAAGTTCTAGTTACTAGAACATCGGAAGTAACAGAGGAGACGTGATGAAGATGTGACTTACTGACCCTACTGTGTGCTTTAAAAATTCCTGTCGACTGTTCTACTACATCAACACAGTTCTATTGATCATGGCATGTTTATAGAAAGTAGCTGCTGCGTCACCTTTTCAGTGTCTGTATCGGAGCTCTGAGAAAAGCAGAGCTCCTTCAGGTCAAAGCTCTGCAACCGCCGGCCAGTCTCATACTGCCAGAGTCTCAACGTGCCGTCCTGAGAACACAACAGCCTTTTTAACCTGCATCACGAAGGAAAGTGACCCTGGACTATTGTTTATTTATTCAGCCATTAACACTGACAATCAGAAGCAATGGCAAACACAGATTTGATTCTTACCCCTGAGCCAGATAAGAGCCATTCAGGATGTCCAGCAGGGACAAACAGTGCACTGACAAACCTGTGAGAGAAAATGATTGAGTACAGACAGATGGCTTTGGGTGGATGCCATCAGAGTAGCAACAGACACAGGGAAAACAGTCTCAAAAACAACAGCATCCATTAATGCAGTTTTAAGGGCCTATTTGACATTTAACTAGCCCAGTTAAGATAATGATACATTGGAAATACTAAGGCTATAAAATATTAAAATCACTCAACACCAAATGATAAATACATCTAGGTAGGTTACAGTTTTCAGCATAAAAACATGTAAGCAATTACAAACGTAAAAGGACTTAGTGTAATTTAAGAGGTGCCAGTAAAACAGGTGAGTGTTAAGGACTGATGCAATAGAAGCTCCAGTCCATGGTGTCACACTTACTCTGTGTGGCCCAGACAGAAAGCCTGGATGTTGTATGGAGTTCTGTAGAGGCTCACTCTGATCTTCTCATCTCTGTCTGCTGTGATGATGTACTTATTATCTGGAGACAAAGCCTGAAGAATACAAGTTACTTAAAACCAAGCAACACACAAAATTCTCAGCATAACTCTGCATTTACCCTAGAAGCTGTCAACCCTGTTTCTACTCATCTAACAACATGCAGAGTGTTCATTTTACACTAAGGTGGAAGTAATTCATAGGAAAATGCTCATAAAAGTCATAAAGCCAGGCCTGTTGCATCTGCATTAGTCCCATAATTTGAAGGAAGAAATCTTAAATGGGCCTAAAAATACACAGAACCATTTAAACTCCTGGGGATATTTTGCTTTCCAAAGAACGACTTAAAAAATGAACCTAAAACTACTAAATGACACTTTGGGGACGTTTTGCAATGTGCAGAGTATGAGGAGTATGAAGAGCAGGTGTTTTTATCTAATAATAATTTTATCTAATAAGGGGTTTTTATTTAATAATAATTATCTAATACTTCTTTTCAGAACTACTGTTTAAAGCACATGCGTTTTAGAGCTCAAAAAGTGGTCACGCATCTTCACGAGTGCTGATGACATAATGGGGGAGAAGATAAATTATTCACAAGGTAGTTCCAAAGGTTTCATAGTTTCTGCTGGTCTAAAAAGCTTCCAATTTAATACGTTATTGTAAACCTACAAAAAGTCCTTTCTTATTCATATTAAAAACATTATATAAAGCTGCTTAAACAAAAGAACGGAGAAACCTATAGTGACTCACTAATGCCAGGAGCATTGAGAGATGGCCCAGCTTCAGCTCGCCTTGTTTCTGGGGCTCCAGAATGGAAAATGAATAGACATCACCGGATTTATCCGCCACCAACAGCTCATCCTCTGCCTGACTGAATACCAATGAGGTGCACCTCCGCAGGACCCACCTGAAGATCAGAACCATCAGCATGCTGCCTCATCAAAACACTGATCCTAAAGAGTCTATGATAATGTGAGCTGTTAATACCTTGTGCTGATGCACTCCCATGATGGCTGTGTACGGAACAGAATGAGACGCTTGTTGTCGTCAGTTACGGCAGCGTAGTTTCCTGATGCTGAGAGAGTGCAGGCAAGCACCCGGTCACTTCCTTTCTCCTCAGAACTCCCTCCATCACTGTAAGGAATGAGGCACCAAACAGGACCATTATCTTGATTCAGGTGAGTTTTATTCTTGGTTCTTGGAGTAGCTGCTAGGTGGAGAATGCACAGTTCAATTGTTTCATAATATTAAAGTGAAAAATTTACCTTTTATTTTCGTTTTCAGTGTCCTTCGGTCGCTGCCCCGCTTTGGCACAGTCAAACACGAACGTTTCTCTTTATTATTACAGAAAATATGACAAAATCCTTATAAACATGCTACTCAAAATAATCCAAAACAATTCAATTATTTAGTAGAGACTGGCCAATTGGAGCACAGATAAAGGCATTTTTATCAGGCAATCCTCAATATACACTGCCGGTCAAAAGTTTTAGAACGCCCCAATTTTTCCAGTTTTTTATTGGAAATTATGCAGTTTAATGTCACATTGCACT
>JBBJLR010000002.1:17635731-17669215 GCA_037577145.1 Brachypetersius gabonensis | reverse complement strand
ATTCATGTTTGTGGCTGTAATGTGGCAAAATGTGGCAAAGTTCAAGGGGGCCGAATACTTTTGCAAGCCACTGTATAGTTCTTTTGCCTAGTACTCAGGTGAACCAGATCTCGGCCTATTTGGTCTGCGTGAAAACCTGGGGTTGGGATCTGGGCGGGCCTGTTCGGTAGACTCTACTTGGGGCTCCACCTCACATCCAGTTCCAGACCTCACAGACAGCTGGTGGCCTAGTGGTTAGGCAGGGGTAAATGGAGAGAACGGACTATGTGCTGTTGTGTTCACATGTGACAAATGAAAACTTTACACACTAAAATATTGCATCACTAAAGCAATGTCTATAATGCCAGATGGTGGTGATGTCTTCCATTTTATTCCCTAAATAATTGGCATACCACCATAATGACCTACCACATGCTCCAGCAGCCCGACTTTTAACACCGGGTTGGACAGGTTTTGTCATTTCAAGTTAGGGATTCCATGAATGAACAGGAGATGACCTAGAAACAGTAAAAACTGTATTATTCTGTATTATTACCTACTGTATTATACCTGTTGTGGAAATGTATTCACACCAAAGAAGAAAACATTGGTTAATCAGTGATCTGTCCAAATGAGCCCTGTGGTTGCTCCTATGTAATCTACAGTGAAAAGTTTTAATGTACTTATACTCTAAAACCTGTTTTTTATTGTAGCTGTTTCCTTTTATTGTGTGCTAGTACCACACTTCAAAACATTGTCTTGAATGATCATTTTTCTCCATCCCATGTATGCAATGAATAGTTTATTTCACACTTTGAGTTTCTCTGTAGGTACCAGTGTTTTTAATGACTAACCTGTGTGACCAGTATAGCTACTGTGGAATTTCTCCAGAATTTACATTGCTCCCTCAACCAGGATCTATTGGTGCAAATTATAATGTTCTTTTTCTATTCCTCTCTAATCAACAAAGACCTGTATTCACATTTTTGTAAACTTTGAGAGGTATATCTTGAAACAGGTAAAGCATTAAATGGCTAACCAGATTTTTCACTTGCATAGCTAGTGTCATAGCTAGAGTCTATAGCAGAGTCTGTAAGAATCATTAATATTTTTTTTACAATGATTTATGTATTATAATGCATAGTTTTATTATAATGTTTAGTTAACAGTAATTTTGACTCCCCAGTCCTAATGATGAGCTTTGTTGTCAGGCCATTTCAAGGTGATTTGAGAAAGCTTTCCCATTTTACTTTGGAAGAATCCTATGTGAGTAAACCTCAGTTACTAATGCTATAAATATCAAAACACAGACTTGTAGATTGTTCAAGCAGACCTGTAGTCTTCAGTGGAAGCTAAGTTGCAGAACATCGACAACCTAGTTACCCAGCAGAAGAACCTGTGACTGCATTATCCCTGTTTCAACATATGCCCCTTTTACCATTTTCAGATATGGGTCAGGCCTTTAAAGGATCTAATCACATTTTACTAATGGTGCTGGATTAGTTGCATCCAGTTGTGTCCAGTGGTTTTCTTTGGTTTGAAGGGTGTCAGGTAATGCAAGGCATGAATAAATAAATGTCTTTATATTTTAACCTCCTTCCCTTCAGTCCCAGAAAAGTCTACAGGAAAAACATACTTCGATATAGAAAAACTTGTCCAACACCGATCTGTTGTGGACTTTCCCAAGAAGGAGACTGTAGCACCGCTTGCAGCAGCTGCTGCGGCTGCAGAAGCTGCACCAGCTATTGCCACCACTGCATCTGAGCCTGTAGTTGCTGAGCCAGTTGCAGCTGCAGCAGTACAGGCTCCATCTGTTGAAGCAGCTGCCTCTGTGGCTGAAGCAGTCCCAGCCCCTGCACCTGATGCTGGCACTCACGCTACTGCAGCCCCTGCAGTTGAATCAGCACCTATTGAAGAACCAGTTGTTGACGTCCCTGCTGCCACACCCATTTCTGAAGCTGCTCCCATAGCTCAGGTTGCCCCTGTTGCTGAAGCTTCTGCACCGGTGACAGAGGTCATAGCTGATACTCCTGTACTTGAAGCTGCACCTTTAGCTGAAACTGCATCTGTTGCGGAAGCAGCAGCACCTGCGACAGAACCTGCAGCAGCAGCAGCCGCCTCTGCACCAGAACCTACAGTAGAAGCAGCAGCTCCTGAGCCTGCAGTAGAAGCAGCAGCACCTGCACCAGAACCAGCAGTAGAAGCAGCAGCACCAGAGCCTGCAGTAGAAGCAGCAGCACCAGAACCTGCAGTAGAAGCAGCAGCACCAGAACTTGCTGTAGAAGCAGCAGCACCAGAACTTGCAGTAGAAGCAGCAGCACCTGAGCCTGCAGTAGAAGTAGCAGCACCTGAGCCTGCAGTAGAAGCAGCAGCACCAGAACCTGCAATAGAAGCAGCAGCACCTGAGCCTGCAGTAGATGTCGCAGCACCTGCACCAGAACCTGCAGTAGAAGCAGCAGCACCTGAGCCTGCAGTAGAAGCAGCAGCACCAGAACCTGCAATAGAAGCAGCAGCAGCTGAGCCTGCAGTAGAAGCAGCAGCACCTGAGCCTGCAGTAGAAGTAGCAGCACCAGAACCTGCAATAGAAGCAGCAGCAGCTGAGCCTGCTGTAGAAGCAGCAACACCTGCGCCAGAGCCAACCCCTGAAATTGTCTTAGAAACCATGCCTGAAGAAGCCACTAAAGCTGCCGAGGTCCCTCCTGCCCAAGATACTGAAGCAGCCCCAGTTGTAGAGGCAGTGGTTGAGGCAGTCATTGAAGCTGCTGCTGAAGTGGTAACAGAAGCTGTCCCCGCTGAAGCAGTTGCAGAAGTAGTGGAGGCCGTTGCTGAAGCTGTAGCTGAAGCTGTTGTTGAAGCTGCTGCTGAGGCCCCTGCAGAAGAGCTGGTAGATGCCGCTGCTGTGGTTGCAGATGCTGCTGAGCCTCCTATTGAAGTTGTGGAAACGCCTGATGGTACACTCCTCTCCCTTTAATCCCTCCTCTTTTTGGATTCTTTTTACATTGTTTTAAGTTTTTAACCTTAAATTATAGGGATTTTTATTAATAGTGTTATACAAAAGAAGTTATAACTTTGTTATAACTTTGAGTTGGAACTGTCCACAGCATTCTTTAGAAAAACTAGTGTAATCATGGTCATACATCACTGCAGCCATGTAGACTCAAGCCACTCGAATTGGGCTGTGCTCACAATCTGAGTTATGACATGGACAGCAACCTGTTTATCCTCAGTTTAAAGGTAATGGAGGCTAAAGCATACGTTAGCACACAATGTATGGAAATGCAGATAAGAATTGCTATGTGTTGAATGAGCCTGACCTTTGAACAAAGAAGCTTTATCCACCTTCGAAAAAGTCTCTGTCTGTGTCCTGGCTTGTTTCATGAGCATAGCCAGCCCCACTCTCTTTTCACTCCTGCATTTCCACCCTTCATGCATTTACATGGTTCACTTCTGCATTGCTGGTTTTTGTTTGTCTTTCTCATCTTGTTTTCTTCTCGACCGCATTACGATAAATGCTCGCTCTCATTGCATTTGCATTCATCGTTCACTGACTTGCATCGTATCTGTATCTTGCATTCATCTGCATCACTTTCTCTGTTCCTCATTCAGTCTTGCTTGATACCAGTATGTGCAAAACTCATTTACTTTGTGTTTCTCTTCTCCTCTGCTTCTTTGATTTCTTTTTTCCAACCATGCATCCATGCCACAGTTCTCGCAGTTGTAAACTTTTAATTTTTCTCATCCAAATGACAGTACGTTGGAGTTGTTTTGTATTTTTAATGCTGAAGTCTAAGTTTCCTTTTTTGTTAAAGTTAAAAGTTTTTTGTAAACTTAAAGTTTGCCAAACTGATGTTTAATGATCCTCCTACTCTTTTCTTGTTAAAGCTAATGTTAGTCACTGTTCAGTGCTTTTTTTTCTTACAGTCTTTCTTTGAATTGGATGCTACAGTATGAGTATGATATGGAAGTGTTTTTTTGCTTTGTTTTTTAGGATATGACTTCATACTCATCATGTCTTCCTCCTTTGCTCACTCTCTCAAACACTTGTTCCCACTCATACCTCACTGTTCTTGCCGTGGGAGTCGCATGATATAACCAATAAATTACCCTCTTTCCCTCTGTATGGTGGTGTATGTTTGAAAGACGGATAAAAAAACGTCTACTGTTCCTCCCCCACTTTCCCAAGGTGGTGATCGATACACTCAGTGAGTTTGCACTCTGGTTGCTGTGTATGGAATGCATGTTAAAATCAATAAGGTTGTATTAAATTCCAGTTTACAGTGAAACTATTACAGCTATGATAACCAACAATGTTTGTTTGTTCTTCTCTCAAGCTGCTTTGGTTAGTTTTCCCGTAGACTCACATCTAGTTACTCACAGCTTAAATTAGCCGCGGTTCCCCAAAAGCTTTACGGTATGAAATTCAAGGGGAAGTGGTTGGGCGAAAGTTCAGCCATGTTCTCTCAGAAATTTGCAATCCCTTGGAGCATCTGAGGAACCAGGCCTTGTTTTTTTCTCAGTCCTTTACCTCCTAACCCCCGAAAGTTCTTTGCTGATTTGTGCATGAAAGTTTTAGAGTGATTTTGTGAAAAGTGTTATGCCTAACAATGAAGATTTTGTCATTCAAAGTGAAACTTAAGTATCACAAATATCTAAGAATGAACAGTAACTGGTTCTTTCTTTGACTGGCAGCTGGTTTGGACCCCATTCAGAAACTTTTCCTGGATGCAATCCGTGAATACTCCTCGCAGAGCCAGTAAGTGTTTAAATCTTCTAACGTTCCTAGTCGGTGACATTTTAAATATTGCATTTCCCACTCATTTATGTATATTGTGATCTTTAAAAATTGTAATAACCACTATTGTCACCACCTCAACATTTCCTTATTGGTGGTTTAATCGCCACTAATGGTGCAAAGTTACTTAGAGTGTCTTAATTGCTTTTCTCTACACTCAGGTCTGCTGGTGGCCTAGTTGATGCAGGCCCTGAGTACCAGAAAGCCCTGGCTGATGAAATAGCCAAACTCCAGCGGCTGTATGGTGGTGGCGACCTGACTTCCTTCCCAGAGTTCAAATTCCCTGGTTGGTCAAGAGTGACATTCCATTCCTACATAAACTGACTGAATGTTTTTTTCCTTTATCTTTCTGAAACTATCCTTCCCAATCATTCATTTAAAATAAATCTCTAATACTAATTCTATATCACAGTTTCCCAGACGTAATTCTAGAAAAAAAAAATCCAGAATTTCATTGATAAATGACCGTTGGCATTACAATTTCATTCTAGACCAGACCAGTTTTTTAACGTGCAAGTTTAAGGTGCACCCTTTCCTTGCACTGCTCCATAGGAAAAGCATTGCCAATAGAAGAGGTTGCTCAGGAGCAGCCACAAGAGCCCAAGGGCACCTGGCCTAATGCCAGGTGGTGGCTACAGGGGTATAAAGCCCTTCAGTGAGTAGTAGAGCTCCATCCAATTCCTTTTGGATGAGTCAGAGTTTGTGATCCAGAACTAATCATCTAACATTAGCCCTGGACCTCAAATGCTTTTGTGTCTGAAAGAAATCAAATGCTCACACCAATGTTCCGGCATCTAATTTAAAGCCTCCCCTGTCCAAGGAGACAAGGCAGCATCTCTACCACCTGAGACAGCTGAGAAAATTTGGAGTAATGACATTTTACTCTGGTGCTGTAAAAATAGTTTTGACACAGAACATCACCTCCTGGTTTGGGAACAGCTGTGTCCAGGACATTAAGGGACTACAGAGAGTGGTTTGGACAGATCAGTTCTGCCATCTCTCCAGGATATCTACACCAGGAGATGCAGGACCAGAGCAATCAGGATTTCTAGAGACTCATTCCACCCCAGTAACTGTCTGTTTGACCTGCTTAAATTAGGCAAATGTTTTAGGAGTCCTACAGCCAGAACAGACTCAGGAGTAGCTTCAGTCTTCAGGTTGCAAGATTTCTCAACCAAGACATGCCACCACGGCTAGTAAACCATACATAACTCCTCAGAACCGTACATAACTCCTCCTGGATATTCTATATTCCATACCTATACCCATCTGTTTATGTGCCCCAATCATCAAAATATGGCATCCTGCACATCATGCATATAAATACCATTGCACATGTACAGTATATGTTCAGATGTCTATTTTGCACAATGTCTTTCTTGTACAGTATGTCTGTATTGCACAATATGCTTATTTCAGATGTATATTTGCCCAAATATGATCATTTCACTTCTCATCTACCTCACCCATTAAATGTTTTTTGTTTCTCTCTATATATATTTCTTTCATTACACAGAATACACAGAATATTTCATCATATTTTATTTTTAGTCTATTTTTTTTTATCTCTCTTTAAGTAATTGTAAAACTAGTTTCTCTATTTTGAAATTTTGCACAGCCTTAGACATATACATATACATACATATACATTTTAAATGTGGGCATATGCAGTATTAGGAGTAGCACCCATTAACAGATGCCTAGCATGTAGGTGCACTTTATAGATGTAGCTGGTTTTTAAAGAGATATTTGGATGGTGGACCATTCTCAGAACACTGAGATCATAGTGTGTGTGTGTGATGTTGGTGCAGTGTTTCAGGTACAGAAAGGTGGGCTTTTTAAAAACTGTACACTTTAGATACACCTAGAGCGAGGCTTGTACTAAATTACTTTCTTTTTTATTTCAGAGCCCAAACTGGATGAACTATCTACCAAGTAAACAGCCATTTCCCAGCCTCACCTTCTGCTGTGCCTATCTGCAATAAATGTGTTCTCTTTTACCTCAGTCACCCTCTTTTGACACATAGACATTGTTATAGAAATTATGAACCTTTAAAGCCTTTTTACACCAGTTATGTGCAACTGATTAATATGTGTATTGAGTGTGGTTTGAAAAGGATTAGATAAAGGGATTAGAAAATGCATCTAAAAAATGTTGTCTCCAGTCTAGATATGTGTGTGTGTATCTAACATGTGGCTAATCTGGACTGAAAATGCTGTGAAATAAAACATTTCTAATGTTTATCTCTGTCTCTATTTTTTCACATCTTGTTTTCCTTTAGTCTTTGTGTTTATGATAAAATCAGCCTTGAAATGTAGGACACAATTGTGCTATTGAGTGTGTTTCCAGATTTGCCTGGTATTAATTAATTTGTTTTATCTGTCCATGTTGGGCCTCTGTGAATGCCATTGATCCCAACAGCCTGAGAAAGTGATGTGTTATGACCAAAATGTTAATGTAATAAACCACACTTACATGTCAGTTTACAATCACTATACTGTGTGTGTATATATATATATATATAGAGAGAGAGAGAGAGAGAGAGAACAGAGATTTTCCCCCAATATGATAAATATGTGCACTAAAATGACATTTAAATGTTGAGAATGACCATTTATTTTTACTTCGAAACAACACCATAGATGCCTATACTAGCATTTTATAGATTACAGTTCTCTGCAAGATTTGTGAGACTGCCTTTACCTCGGTCATAAGTTCTCAGGACCACTTGTGAGCTGGTATTATTTGGGTATTGGATCATTCTCAGCATAGCAGTGACACTGTCATTGCAGTGGAATGTGTGTGTGTGTGTGTGTGCAGAGTGGATCACACAAAGCAGTGTTTTTGAGCACCTTAGTGTTTCTGCTAGACTGGGAATAGTTCACCAGCCAACAGCGTCCTGTGGCCCCTGACAAAGCAGCAGAGGATCCCACAAACTATCGCTTCATTTGAACTGGCTCCAGTCATTCTACGTCTACAAGTGGTCCAACAGGTTAGATGTGCCTACGACAGTGAACAGCTACACGTTTGGGAATGAACTGGAACAGAGACCTCATAAATGCTCCACAGAATGAATGGGTACAAATTCCCACAGAAACTCCAGAATCTTGTGGAAAGCCTTCCGAGAAGAGTGGAAGTTGTTCCAGCTGTAAAGGGGTGGTCACCTGCACATAAATGTCTGTATTTGAATGCAATGTCATTAAAGTCCCTGCTAGTGTAATTGTCCCAAAACTGTTGTCCATATGGTGTATTTGGGAAGTGGAGGTGATAAAAATGACAATGAGTGTAAATGGAAAACGTTGGTGAACCTGGTATATATATATATATATATATATAGCCTATACATATACTTATGTTTTTAAAACAGGATCCCCGGAACCTCTAATGCATAGTTGGTTTTCCGTCAGTGTAATAATAACAACTGTACCAAGATGGCGACCTCTCTGCTCAGGCTCGGGCGACTTGGGTCTCTGAAGGTAAACATAATAATAAATATATATTTTAAATTAATGTGAACTGTAGAGGATTCGTTTGGAGCTTTTCCTATAGGCTGTTTCTTGCTTGTGGCTTTTAGCGACATATTTATGAGGCCTAATGGTAAATATGGCCTGTGTCCTTGTTAACCTCCTGAAAGTAAACAATTAATAGTGAACCAACAGTAACAGTAAACAATAAACGACAAACAGAAAAGAATCAACATTAACGTTTAGTTCCTGATTTCTTTTTTCATGTGCGTCATGTTTTTGGTGACTGCATTTCTATCTCAATACTCAAGACAAGTAACAATACTTTTGCTTGAGGATGAGTTTTAGTTCCTGACCTGTCATTACACAGGTCAGCAAAAAAAATGTTGTAATCATCAGAAACCACAATACACTTTTCTAAACCAGTCTTTCATGCTGATTTCAGATCTGCTTTCAGGTTTTTTCTAGTCACATCAGCTTTTGAATTATGTGTAATATTAGATTAGACTTGCATGCGTTTTTGTTTTTTTTATTAAACCACAGGCACCAATCAAGTAATTGTTTCAATATTTTCAGAGCGAAGTC
The DNA here is from genome assembly GCA_037577145.1 of Brachypetersius gabonensis. Lineage (NCBI taxonomy): Eukaryota > Metazoa > Chordata > Actinopteri > Characiformes > Alestidae > Brachypetersius > Brachypetersius gabonensis. The sequence goes on along the minus strand of JBBJLR010000002.1, from coordinate 17,660,394 downwards.
AGACAGGTGCACACTGTATACACATGGCATAGGTATAATGGTCAGTGTCAGTCAGCTACCACTGTTTCTTCAAAAATCAGCATATGAATATTATAATTATTATACCAAGTATCATGTAATATATAACTAGCTTCATCACAAAAACCGTCTGTGCGGGAAAAACTACACACAGATTTGAAATCAGTAGGAAAACACTACAAAACCCACATTAACTTATCTCTGACGATTTTGATCTGTTATTGACTATGAAATTTGTTTGACAGCTCTCTAATGATTTTCTCACTTTTCTAATAAAGTGTAATATTGAAATATCTATACTGTTTAACATTTGGTGCGGTTTCAATAAACATAAATACCTACATACATTTTAACAGATATTAAGTGTGCCTTCATAATATTTAAGTGGACTGAATTACCTCAATGTTGATAGATTATTGAAAGTGTTTGTGACTTATTTTTACGTTTGTGGATGGTGAGTCAAATGTATTTTTGAGCTGGCATAATATATAGTTGTATAGTATATAATACTATAGAAAATACTGGCCCCGGACCGATCCTAAAACATCTCAAAAACTCTATATACCTTGTACATCTTTTATTCAGTGTCTCCGGCAGGAAGGCTGGAGCACTCTGAGGACCCCACTTACTGCAGCACTCTGCACTAAAGCTGAGGAGCCGAAGAAACCGGCAAAGAAAGCGAAAGCTGCAAGTAAGAGTAAGGGAATGCTTCTTTACCTTCAAAGCATTGCTTTAGCAAGCATTTGGATCTGTATTTGACAACAGCAAAGAGGTATTTTAAAGTCACAAAGTGTTTTGGCTTGAACTGGATGTGTTTTTTTAAGTTAACGTACATTTAAAGGTTTTGTATAGTATTCCAGCGTGCAAGATACGACTAACCATATAGAATTTAGTAAGATGTACCTCTGAAATGTTATACAATCAGCAAAGAAGTTAGAAAATAATTATAATCTTTAATACATGATGAACAAGTTCAGTTTACTCATATACAAGAGACTACATGTTGGACTAAATACTACATAGCCACACAAGTAGTAAAGTTATTCAGAGTATTTAATGGAGAAATTACTTATTGTAGAGACGCTTACAGTCACAATTTCTTCACAGTCATGGGACCCAGGTGTTCTTGGGTATGTATTTTATGTTCAAAACCAGTGAATTTACTTACTCCAGAAGTTTTATATGTAATGTAAAGGTCCTTTACAGTGCTTTGCATGCCTTTCGGTATAAAAGGCTTTTAAAAAATAAAATATGTTCTCAAAATTTGTATTTTTAAACATAAACAGTAAACAGTTTATGTAGGTCCCTATCACCATTATGACCAAGCAAGTTTCTCTAGTAGCATCAGATCACTCTGAATGGAATCTTAATGTTTGAAAATTGAAAAACATTTTTTGAAAAATCAGTGAAAATCCCCTGAAGCACCTTTCGGGTCACTGACAAGGGCAGGTTCAGGACAAAAGCTACTATTAATACAGATTCATTTTCAAGTTTTAAATGAGACAGATACTCTACTCAAGCTTCTGGGGCATTTTTGTGGCCATTAAGGTGAGTGACTAATTTTTCATACTGGTGTCAGCAGGACTCGTGGCTCCAGGTTCATCATAAAAACAATCTCACACTGTTTATCCCATTTTCTCAGCCTTAGAAGCCTCTGAAGAGAGGGCTGCACTACTAGCCTACAAGACTGCTGTGACCTTCCCTACTAGACTTGTCCCAGCATTTGTTGGGGCAATAGGTGAATCTGAACCAAGTGCAGACCTTGTGACACCTGGGACTGTAGTGGCTGCAGGTTCCACTATCACCGAACCTGCTTCCTCCACATCTCAGACTGAGACTTCAGTAGAGGCTGTCAGTGCCGAAAAAGGTGAATCAGTCACAAATCAGCCTGATGCTACATCAGAATCTGTGACTGAAAGTGATGGTGGAAGCAGAACCATTGTGGAGGTGAAGGAATCCAAGGTGGCTGCCATGGATTCTCCAGCACCAGTAGAAGAAACCACAGGAACAACAGCTCCGAAAGATGAAGAACCTACCTCTACCTCCTCCTCTAGTGAATCTGATTCTGATTCGGATTCAGATTCGGATTCTGATGATGAAGCACCTGGCAAGACTGAGAAGACAGAAACATTGGTCCAGCAAAAAGAAAAAGCAGGACAAGACAAAGTTCCTGCAGAGTCTGCTTCAGATGAGAAGACTGCTGAAACTGCTCCTGAAGTTAAGGCTTCTGAGCCTGTTACAAATGAAAAGAATGTGCCTGAGGCTTCTCTTAAAAAAGCACCAGAAATCACAGAAGTGCCTGCCCCAAGTGCTGCAGACGGAGGCTCCACGGAAGCTGCAAGATCAGAAGAAATTGTTGACCCTGCCCCAGCCTTTTCTACAGCTGTTCCTGGAGCTTCTCTTAAGGAAGCACCAGAAACCACTGAAGTGCCTGCCTCAAATGCTGCAGCCGAAGGCTCCACAGAAGCTGCAAAATCAGAAGAGATTGTTGACCCTGCCCCAGCCTTATCCACAGCTGTTCCTGAAGCACCTGCTGAACCCCTACTGTCTGCAGCCCCTGAGGTAAATACTTCAGAAGCCACTAAAGTGATTCCAGAAACAAGCGGTGAAGCAGCTGAAACTGGAGCTGGAGCTGAAGGAAGCCCTACTGTAGCAGCCAGTGTCACAGCCGACACGATCCCTGACTCTAAAGAAGTGGCACCTGAACCCGAGACTGAGGTGGAAGCTGCTCCACCCACAGAGGAGTTGGTCGATGTTGCTCCCGTAATTGCTGATGTAGCAGAACCCCTGCCGGAGACTGAAGTAGCTGCAGCACCTGAGGGTACTGACCACATCACCTTAAATCTTTTTCATGCTTCTGTGGAGCCTTCAGACATGTTCCGTTAGAATACTAATACTGATTGCTTTTTTGTGGTGTAGGTACCCCCACTAAGTCCCTCTTCTCCCTAAACTTCTTCTTAAATTTTGTTTCATATACTATTCCTCTTTTTATATTTACATTTCTTTGCGATTGCCAATTGATTTGTTTTGACTTGCACCTCTGATCTGAGAGTAACCTCAATTCTTCTTATTATGCATATCTGCATTTGGGATGTTGACAAATAAGGCTTTCATATGTGCATGTGATCAGCAGCAGTTCAATATAATGTACAGTCAATCTATAAAAATACAGTCTCTCTGAGACACTATTTAAGTACAAATGTAACACATAGTGTTTTGTGCACATAGCTGCAAGTGTATCACAAAAGAGTAGTCTGTAAATTTCAAGGGTGCAAAGTACAGTCACTGCTATAAAAAAAAACATATCTCCAAAATGGTAACTTTACGGAAGTGAGAAGTATTCTTAATTTTTATTGTATGTGTATATGTATGTATGTTTGTTTCTTTGCCTTTGTGTAGGTGTAAGTTCATTTTACCACACAGACAGATGGCCCAATCTCAATATCAGGTGATGCAATACCACAATAATAAACAAAGGATTACTGTCCTTGGCATTGCATCAAGAGAGCCATCTTCATGATCTGATACTCCATCCACTCCTTCTGCCTTGACTGTGCTGAGCTGTTTTGTAATGTTAGAATGCTAACTGGTTCAACATTCTGAACTACTTTATTTAGATTTAAAAATGATAAATTACACATTTTAAAATAGTTTATTTGATCAGATAAAATTCTTTTTTAGAATTTTTAGATTTTCAGTGTGCTTCAAATTTTGATGCACTAGAAAAGTATTCACCAAAGGGAGCTCACATCACGTTAAGAATTGTTAAATCCTGAAATGCAGATATGCATCAAGCTCTTCACTTCCTTGGTTGGCCTGTCTTCACTTGCTGATGATCCTATTAAAAGCGTTGGTTTTTAATGGTACTTTTCCGCCTTTGGCTCGAACTAAACTCTTCTTGTAATGCATCAAAGTGTTTAGCTTGAGCAGTTTTTTCAGTTTGAGAACAATTCAGAGAATGCTTGACAATAACATCAAATTTATGTTAAATAAGAACGTTTTAACAATCACTTGATGTGTAGTAGTGGTGTGTGTAATGTCAAATATAAAACCACAAGATATTTTCACCATATGTGATAGTTCACAATATTTGGCACAATATGTAGGAACAGACAAAAAAGCAGCCAGTGGAGCCACATTGTCAAAATATCAAAAAGAGAGTATTTTTATTCTGCAGTGTGAGAAAGATTTAATGCAGTGTTTTTAAGTACATATAATATGTTCAGAAAGATGTTTTTCGACTTACAGTAATGAGAACAGTAAATATTGTTATAGTGCCCAGTGTAAGTTTAAAACACAGGTATTTGTTTTCTGCTCCCCAGTTTGTTGTCAAATAGTTTAACTGCTCATCTAAACATAGTGACGCGCAAAACCCCCGAGGCCTGCTTGTCTGGAGCTGATGTGTAGCTTGTTGTTTGTCTTATTTAAATGTTCTCCATTTGGAACGAGTACTAAATATCAGTCAGCCAATACACTGGATCTGGGTTAACACTTCGTGTTCAGTCATAGGAGTCTGACAGTCTTTTTCCTATGTGAAGGCCATTTGCATGTTTGAGGTTTCCTTTGTTGAGGCTGTTAATGGAAGTGTGGTTTTATGGAGTTGCCATTTGTGACTAGAGGCTGTGTTCGTGCTTTAGAGAACAATGAACTCTTAGCTACCACTATTAACTTTTACAAAAGATAGTTTGCTTCTTCTCAATTTTTGTTTCCATCCTAAAAAGTGCAAGTGTTCGCTGTTTCTTATTTAAATACATTTCAATACATTTTCATAATATTATTTCAATATATTTTTATTGTTAATCTTTTCTTTTGTGTATTTTGTTTCCTAATTAACATATCCATGTGTTAATGTGCCAGGTATGGTTAATGTCAATTGTTGTAAGAGTGTTTGTGTTGGTTGCCTTGAGTTCAATTCTGCCATTTTCCTTCTAAGTATACAATAAGCTTGCAGTCATTGTGAGATGCATTCAGTGATCCCTTTTACTGACTGAATGCATGTATCCTTTTGCCCTCTCTTCTCTTCACATGCTGTTCTATTAGCTCAAATTTGTGCTGTTCGTGTCTTATAGCTAGTCTTTTAGCAGAAAAAGAAACCTCTTGTGTGCTGAACTCAAGTATACTCACTCTCACCTTCGTAGCCTTGCAGTCTGATTGATACCTCTTATGCAGGCTGAGTAAAGCTAAGGTGATGGAGGCTGTTAGATTAGCAGCAGCAGTTCACGCCTCTTTGAATTTGATCCCTGTGACCATGGGGGGTGGGATCACAGGGACTGTAACAGGAAGTAACTACTGTAAAACCGTGCTGCCAGAAGTGTGAATATTCAAACAATGCTCCTTTCAAGTTAGGATGTAAAGAGCAGTTAAAGGGTGTGTTAATAGATACAGACCTTTTTCCTGGGATCATTCTTCTTACAGTGTTCAATATATATGACTTATGATTTATGTTTCTCAATATTTTCCCAACCAAAACATTGTCCTTTCTCTTATTCTAGTCTTTTCTCATTAGTCCGTGTTGCATGGTTTATTAATGATTAGGTATGAACTTGTGCAACGCAAACAACAAAGTCATTGATTGGTTCAGGTCCTTCGAAGTCATTGATTGGTTCAGGTCCTTCGAAGTCATTGATTGGTTCAGGTCTTTATCAGGCTCACCCATGTCACCAAATGTTGAATACAGAACAAATGCAAGCATATGGTAAATTATTTTATCAAGTGTATGTTATCAGTTCCACGTCTTAATTTGGTCTTTGTTCTCTGTCTTCTAGAACCCGCTCCAGAGCCTGAGCCAGAGCCGTTTGACAACACTACCTACAAAAACCTGCAGCACCATAACTACCACATGTACACCTTTGTAGACATGGACGTGGAGATGGCCCAGCATCGTCTGCCCCAGCCTTCTTCTGGAAGACCTTCACCCAGGGACTGATCTCCTCCCACGGCAGCTTTTTACTTCGTTCCTCGTAATCCTCAAAGCCCTACCGCCTTTGTCAGGCTCTTGTTTGTCTTTTGGATGGGTGACAACACTGCATGTCCAATGTGTAGAAAACGCTTGTAATTCTATTAAAGTATATTATTTACTTGTGTCAGAATTGTTTGGAGTTTTTACATAGAGATAGGAACCTATGGCTGTACCCAAGTATATTTATATAAACAGTAATGAGTGCAGTTAATTTATTGACTAGTACTTGTTTAATTATGAGAATAGTACTGTAAAACATACAAACTAGATTCTAAGACGGCATAAAAATGGCATGGCATAGATGCGTTGCCAAACAGAGGAGTAGACTACATTTTTTTATAGGATGTTTTCTCAATGCATTGAGTCCTATAACCTGCCCTTGGAATGGCACTCATTTAAAGCTCCAATGAATAAATCAGTTATGATTGGCAGAAGGAAGTGTACTGTGTTCCGATATTTTTTAAAGAAAAAACGTATTTTATTTACGTTTGTCATTAAGTCTGCTCTCCGCACTAAGCGTTTAAAGACTCCAATAAAACACACAATATTGACAAAAGTATTGGGACGCCTGACCCGAACGCCAACGGACTTTAATGACATTCAAATACATCGACTTTAATATGTAGCTGGTCCCCCTTTATAGTCCAGCTTCCACTGTTCACGGAAGGTTTTCCACAAGATTTTGGAGTGTTTATGTGGGGAACACCGATGCTGAACCACTGGAAATTATGGAAATAAACCCTGAAATACAGGTGTGTCCCAATACTTTTGTTCATATTGTGTATAACTATAAGGATGTTTACAGCTTTCTGAACTGGGAGTGTTCCGCACACTGTCTCTCCGGGGAAGAGGAGGGTCACGTCACGGCTCCGCCCTCTTTATGAATATTCATATTTAAAAATAATGTGTGTCCCTTTGCGGGCGGTGGCGCCGGTCCGCCCCTTTTATAAATATTCATATTCGAGAGACCTTGCGTGATGACGCAACGCAGCCACTGCGGATCCCGATTGCTGCAGCCGCTTGTCAGTGTGATGGAGATTGGCACCAGGTAAGCTGTCACTCAAAATCCTTATTTCGCCCAGATCGCCATCAGTCAGAGTAATCTAACAGTAGCAAGGCTGTAGAAACACTGCCTGGAGGAACAGCGGGCTGAGTGGAGCTTGTGTTCCTTTCTGTGAGCTTTTTGAGTCACTGTTGGGCCATAAAATGACAGCAGACGACAAATATCTATATAAATGTATGTCTTTTTGCTCAGAAAGGGAGGAGGTTACTGTCTGAAAGGCTAGAACCCCACACAAGGCCCGTTTGTGGTTTGTTTACTTGGACCGATCGCAGAGATTAGAGGCTTTTTAGATTTTTTTTTTTAGGCTTTTTTTTTAGAGAACTGTTCTCAGAAGCTTCTAAAAACACAACTAAAGCACTCAGATGTCTTAAAATGAGCCAGAATCATCCACAAGAACTGAAAATGCGACCAGATTCCCTCCGTTGCTAAGCTAGGCTAAGCTAACAGCTAAATTAAGATCGTCCCACTTTTGGGGGTTTTACAGTAAAACAATCGGTCCTGACTTGTATTTTTACGAGCCATTAAACGCAATAGCATTTATAATAGTTCTGTTTCTGCAATTAACTGTTTAATGTGTAAACCTCATGAAGCGTGTAGTTTGTGCTAAAAGCTAACTAGCATCTGGTCTGGCCTTAGCAGCAACTGATTTGGAGTTTATACTAGTCCGTTGCAGTTTAGGTGTTTTTTTTCACATGCAAATATACAGAAGAATGTTTTAAAACATATGTTAACATTAACTTTCGTCTAGACTTGTGCTAGATACAGAAAGACTAGACAATTACAAATATTGGTGTGTAGCTCATTGATAGAAATACGGGGTGGAAAACAAGCTAATATGGGACATTCTTACACAACTTAAAGCACAATGCAGCAAATACAGTTCCACACAGTGTTCGTTCATAACCCTGCAGCGTTGTGGAGTCAGTTAAGTCACAGAGAGGTGGCCAGATGTTCAACAACATCTGGTCATGTTCTCTATTACGGAAACAAACCACAAACACCTCCCTGCACATTAAAGAAAAAACATTGCAGTGAAAATGCAGAACAGCAAACGGCCACCTGTAACCTGCAGGACAACAGTGTTGTGAAAAGCAAAAGTGCAGCTAAATGCCCACAAAGTCTGTTTAATATTTAACAATCTATATATCCCTTGTGCAGTGTTTTGTGAAAGTATTTGGACTAAAATCGCGTATTTCAAGAAGCCCAAGAAACTTTCCATTACCATATAAATACACTTTTCACATTTCATGTGGATATTTTTCTTTTTTGTGCATATCATTCTTAGCTGACTTAGTTCAGCTATCATGCTTAGTTGCCTCATGCATATTTAAATAATGTTTGGTTGTTGGTATATGTATGTAAATAGCACTGTCTGTGAAATCATGTCATATTTCACAGGCAAGAGTCGTGTAAGCCTTTCCATTGCTACTTTTGCAGTTGTTAGTATGTGGTGATCCAGAGTAGGCTTTATAGTGGATGGTGTAGTTAAAGACTTTTGTTCTACTGAACTGGTTTATCTAAAAAAATTGAGCCCGACCCAGGGCGTGCAGTGCACTATTGCTTTATAACATTATTATACAGTATTGCATCATAGCACTTACATGTGCTACAATTACAGGTGATGTGCTGCTCCCTGCCCGTATGATGCTTCAGTACTGGCTGTGAATAAAGTGAACATGATGGCAGCTCAGCCTGTGTCATTAAACAAGTACCAGGAGGGAGTGCAACAGGTTGGGGACATTTACATATATTCATTATGTATAGTGAAAATAAAGTAACTAACCGAACTTGGTAAGAAATAGGAAACACAGTTAAATTGATATTTTTTACCAAGGGTTGTGTTAATACTTGAGCAATACCTTTCTCCAGATTAATCAATGTATTTTACTGTGTGTGGCTGTGTTTAGATGCAGGGAGTAGAGCAGACAGATAGTGATCCAGAGAAGATGTTTGCAGACACAGGCACAAAAACCTGCAGCCCTGCTCTCGCTGAGCCCCAAACTCCAATGGATGCAGACAAAGCCTCCATATACAGGTAATGAGCCATACATGGAACTTCAAGGTTACTTTGACATCAGCAGCTGTGAACACGTACATAGTGAGATGAGACGTTTCTCCATGGACCCACGGTGCAACATACAACATTCAACAGACTGCAGGTTACAACATACAGTGGACAACAGACAAATAGTAAATAGACAGCATGCATGGACATTACGTAAACCCTCCGTAGTGATGAGTATTGCACTATAAGTATGATTAATGCACAGGAGGCAGTAGGAACAGAATTCCAGGGATGACAGCAGTGTGAGTGCGATGTGAAGCTTAGTCTACCAGAATGAAAATGTTGCACTACATATACATATTAATGCACATGTGCATATGTTGCACTGGAATCATATTCTTATTGTACAGGACAGATAGCAGCTTAGAAAAAAACAACAAAAAAACAGAATGAGCAAGTGTAGAATTATAACAGTGACTGGTTGTTAGGGTGCCTGTACTGAGAATTGAGAGTCCAGAGTGTAGTATGGGAGTAAATTGATATGAAAAGTATAGACATTTTAAACAGTATAAATGGTACAAAGTGAGGTAGTTCACTGAAATGTGCTTCTCTCACTATCTGCTGCAGTGTGTTACAGTACCAGACAGTGATAATGGAGAGGAGAGTTTCAGTGGTACTTCTGTACATACCATTGCTTTACAAATGTAGGGCAAATGAGCTTAACTTCAGTGCTTTTTTTAACACCATGTATACAAATGGTGTTTAAAAAAAAAACCCAAGAAAAATAGACACGCATGGCATTGTCCATTTTCCTTGTTTTTTTTAAAACACCTTTTGATGATTTGCTGGCTTAGAAACACCTGTTGATTTATAATGCGCCATTAATACTGTTCTGTTCTTTATCATGTTTCAGCACTAATGTTCATTGTATTTTTTGCTTGATTGCAGGCATCCCCTCTTTCCTCTCCTAGCACTTCTCTTTGAGAAGTGTGAACAGTCCACTCAGAGTGCAGAATGTGTGACATCAGCAAGCTTTGACATCGATATACAGAATTTTGTACGCAGTCAGGAGAAAGACAGCAAATCTTTCTTTAGTGAAGACCCTGAGCTTGACAACCTGGTAAGAAGCCTTGTCTAGAAGAAGGACCCATAGTGATTTTCATTATGTATCTTCATGTAAAGTGAGGGACTCTGAGCTGGCTGAGTGTTTTTGCTTGATGATCAGAAAAGTGGTGGCAGGGAGGCTTTAAATATTTGTCATCATTATTTTTATCTGCCTGCTGGTGCACAGTATTGTAATCAGAAACCAGAAGACATTTTAAAGCCAGGAAAAAGTCATGCCCGGATCAGAGATCAGTGGACATTACATGTACTGATGTTGGCTTTAAATGACTACATAATTTTAAAACTATCCTTTATTAAACTCTAGATTATTATTTATTTGTTGTTATTTGTCTGCAAGTGTTCTGTATTATTTTGCAATGAAAAATAATTTGTTTGTTATGACCATGTAGAAGTGACATTATAAAAGGTTTAAAGGAATAAATGCCTTTAAATTAGGGATGCACCGAATATTCAGCCACCAGAAACATTTTTTAACAAGACCGAAACAGTGATGACGTAATCAACAACCGCATCCTGCACGTGCCAGGTTACAAAAAATTGGTATAATAAGTTCTTTCAGCACTTTGGTTTTCAGCCAAGTGTTTTTTTGGTTTCGGCCAAAAAAAGATCAATATATATATTGACTTAATTTAGCTGTAAAAAACACAAACCTTCTGTTCAAACCTACTGTTGTAGTTACCAAATTGCAGATGGTAACTGCAACTTCTGGAATCTGATGCTACTTTCTTTTTGTTATATGAAAGATCTGAGGCATCTCAGCAGCATTAGCAGCAATGAAAACCTGTGTGACCCGATTTTACAGCCAGGCTTTTGACCAATAGAAAATTTACATTTGTGCATGCTTTCCTAAATGTTGCCATACCAACAGTGACAGAATAGACCTACATATTTATGTTACATATTTGTGTAGCCAGATAAAAGATAACCAAAACAGTATTGCAATGTGGCTAAATTTGTTCATTATTTGCAATTGTAATGCCATTAAGAAAAAAACCTTTCTGGTTGTTTGAGATTGCAGTAATGGTGTGCTTGTGTGTTTAGATGGTGAAGGCCATCCAGGTGCTGCGGATCCACTTGCTGGAGCTGGAGAAGGTGAGCGACCTGTGTAAGGACTTCTGCAGCCGCTACATCACCTGCCTCAAGACCAAAATGAACAGCGAAACTCTGCTGAGTGGAGAGCCAGGCAGCCCATATTCTAACATGCAGGCACAGGTGAGCTCTCCATAGTCTCTTCCTGATTTACATGCAGATGTACACTATTATTCACAATTGTTTCCTCTTGGGAACAATTACTCTGCGCTATAATATTCCCCTGACTGGAAAGTGACTCAGTGCTTGGGACTGGTTGCTTACTTTCACTTTGAAACAGCCCTGGAGCAGTGATGTCCATTGACTGGTCAGGTAGCACATGGTATGACTTTCATACTTCAATAACTACTGACACCCTTGGTGCTTGTGCAGACTTCATTCAGAATGTAAATCATTTCAAACGAGTTTTATTTTGTTTGTGTTTGGATTGTCAGTACAATTACAATCCAAGGCTGAGGCTGATCAGGCAACAAACATCAGTCCTAACTGTTCAGTTTGTACTGCTGAGGTGGTTGTTTGCTTATTAATTTATTGTATTTATTTATTTTGTACAGACACCCAACTCATTTTCTGGGGCAATGAGCCCCCAGGGCATTGTGGTCCCTGCCTCAGCTGTGCAGCAAGGCAGTGTTACTGTAACAACAGGAAATGCGGCACAGGTTATAGCAGGTACACCTTCAGTGGTGAAGATGCCCACTGTACTCATGCCACATGCTTTATAGTTAAAAATATGTTGTTTGCCTATTCACTGACAGTTAAAAACATTAAGTACATGAAATACTAATTAGTAATTATTAAATGTATTAAGTAATTCTTTATTAATGTATTTATTGTATATAAGTTGACATAATTCTTAATGAAACTTTTAAGGGGATCAAAAAAATCCTCAACATTAAATGGTTGTCACAATACACATACTGCTAAGTATTTAAGTATTTTTGTATTTAATAATTCAATAGATGTAATTTCTACTTTTCTATTTCTTTCCTTCCTTTTTTTGAGGTCCTCCAGGTGGTACAGTTTATCAGCCAGTCACAGTACTCACACCAGAGGGTCATGTAGTGACCCAAGGACTCTCACAAAGCAGTCTACGCATCCAGAACTCACCGGTATGGATTTTTCTTTTTCATACATTGCATAGTGCACACATACGAAATCATATAACACACACACACAGACAGTATAATGTGTACATTATCATACCACTAACATACATAGAGTGTAAACTACAGCAGAGCACGGGATACTTTTACTGCAAATGTGTTTTTTTCTTTAATGCATTTCTCTAAAAACTAAATTTTTACCAGCACAACACTTTTGCAATTACCATGAAAATCCCATTAAACAAGACATGATATCCTCAGCAAGAAAGGCTGACAGCTGCTTTATTTATGAATCATATTCAGAACATACGCTCCTGTCACCTCCAAGAGCCCAGAAACGTTGTACTTTGCTGGCTGATATCTAGACTGTATTCCCTAGTACCGTGCTTTTGTTCATACATGTGCACTCCTGGCAATCATGCTAGATATCATTCAAGTACATATCATTCAAGTAAAGCTTTGTCAACTTTAGTACTGTTTAACTCTAGCGTTTGTTTACACTTACCGCCTTGCATTAAATGCGTAAAAGGGGGTACATATCAACCCGTGACTAGTTACTGTTGCTGCACTGTGTTGTCTTTCATGTCTTTCATGTCTTTTATGTCTCTATGTTCTATCTGTGAAGAGGGTGTTCAAGTAAGAATTTCATTGTACTCTGTACACTGTACTCTGTACACATGACAATAAACTTCAACTTCATATACACACAGTAGAGTATGAAGAGATCCTGAGTATGAGTGTGTCTTTTCTCTAAGCAACTACAGTTCCAACTGAATCAGGACTTGAGTTTCTTCAGCACTGATGACGGCTCATCTAAAAACAAACGTGGCGTTCTCCCCAAACATGCTACCAACATCATGCGCACCTGGCTCTTCCAACACCTTGTGGTGAGACTGCCTAGTGGAATGAAATATGTTTTCTTCTCAAGCATGGATGTAAACTTATCAGCATTTTCTAACTTTCAGTTGACAGCTGTTTATTTTTTCCTCAGCATCCTTATCCTACAGAAGAGGAGAAGAAGCAGATTGCATCTCAAACCAATCTGACTTTGCTTCAGGTCAATAACTGGTATGTGACAGTCAATTATTTCTCAAACACAATGAACAAAAATATAAACACAACACTTTTGTTTTTGCTCCCATTTTTCATGAGCTGAACTCAAAGAAACATTTTCTACATACACAAAAGACCCATTACTCTCAAATGTTCACAAATCTGTCTAAATCTGTTAGTGAGCACTTTCCTGAGATAATCCATCCCACCTCACAGGTGTGGCATATCAAGGTGCTGATTAGAGCATGAATATTGCACAGGTGTGCCATAGACAGCCCTCAATAAAAAGCCACTCTGAAATGTGCAGTTTGATCACAGCACAATGCCACAGATGTCGCAACATTTCAGGGAGTGTGCAATTGGCATGTTGACTGCAGGAATTTCTACCAGAGCTGTTGTCCATGAAATGAATGTTCATTTCACTACCATAAGCCATCTCCAGAGGCGTTTCAGATAATTTAGTAGTACATCCAACCGACCTCACAACCGCAGACCATATGTAACCACACCAGCTCAGGACCTCCACATCAAGCATGTGCACCTCCATGATCGTCTGAGACCAGCCACCTGGACACTGCAGCAACAATCAGTTTGCATAACCAAAGAATTTCTCCACAAACTGTCAGAAACTGTCTCAGGGAAGATCATCTGCATGATCGTTGTCCTCATCGGGGTCTGGACCTGACTGCAGTTCGTTGTCGTAACCAAAATTGAGTGGGCAAATGCTCATATTCGATGGCGTCTGGCACGTTGGAAAGGCATTCTGTTCATGGCTGAGTCCAGGTTTTCACTGTTCAGGGCAGATGGCAGACAGTGTGTGTGGCGTTGTTTGGGTAAGCAGTTTGCTGACGTCAATATTGTGGATTGAATGGCCCATGGTGGCGTTGGGGTTAAGGTATGAGCAGGCGTATATTCTGGACAACAAAACAGGTGCATTTTATTGATGGCATTTTGAATGCATAGTGATACTGTGACGAGATCCTGAGGCCCACTGCTGTGCCATTCATCCACGACCATCACCTCATGTTGCAACATGATAATGCACGACCCCATATAGCAAGGATCTGAACACAATTCATTTACATTTACGGCATTTATCAGACGCTTTTATCCAAAGCAACTTCCGTTCCCTAACTACGGGGGACAGTCTCCCTGGAGCAACTTGGGGTTAAGGGTCTTGCTTAGGGACCCAGGCATGACTTCTTGGTCCGGAGGCAAGTATCCTACTCCCAGCATACGCACCGGACATGTCACAGCATGTTTGGGATCCTCTGGATTGACGTATACGACAGCGTGTTCCATTTCCTGTCAATATTCAGTAACTTCGCACAGCTATTGAAGAGGAGTGGACCAACATTCCACAGCCCACAATCAACAACCTGATCAACTCCATGCGACAGAGATGTGTTGAACTGCGTGAGGCAAATGGTGGCCATACCAGACTGTTTTTTTGACCCCCACCCAGTAAGGCAAAACTGCACATTTCAGAATGGCCTTTGATTGTGTGCACACCTGTGCAATATTCATGCTGTCTAATCAGCACCTTGATATGCCACACCTGTGAGGTGGGATGGATTAACTCGGCAAAGGAGAAGTGCTCACTAACACAGATTTTGACAGATTTGTGAACAATATTTGAGTAATGGGTCTTTTGTGTATGTAGAAAATGTTTCAGATCTTTGAGTTCAGCTCATGAAAAATGGGAGCAAAAACAAAAGTGTATTTATATATTTTTTAGTGTATTTATGTAATGAGTTTTTTTTTTATTCATTGAAATTTTGGACTGTTTCAAAAGACGTTAGAAATGATTACCAAAAAAGTATAATTGGACATTTGTTGTTTTTTTATTTTGATTATGTACTCCGCAGCTAAGTAACTTAAAGGTCACATATCATCCATTTTCTGCAACTGCTACTGATTGGTTGTTTCCATGCTTTCTGTGTAACATATTTGCTGAAACCCTTCTCTGAATGTTCGCTATAGGTTCATTAACGCACGGAGGCGGATTTTGCAGCCCATGCTGGATGGCAGCTCTGCAGAGACACCCAAAACCAAGAAGAAGACTCCACAGAGCCGCCCCCTGCAACGTTTCTGGCCCGACTCCATCGCCTCCTCCCTATCCCAGCAACAGCTCACCATGGCAGATGGTACTACTCCTAAATTAAATCTAATTGCAAAACCCTTTATACAAATACAGAGCCACAGCAGTTTCACCAGCTGTGTGCATTAGTGGCAGCAGTAACAGGTGGTTCAACTGAACATCCCTCGGGGTTCAATATGTGTCCTCCAAATGGTAACTGTAGCTAATGTATATCAAAAGCTGTTTCTTATCAGAGGATAGAGGAAAAATATTCTTATACATCCCAAAAACATCATTGGATGAATTTTGCTTAAAATCTAATTTGCTTAAAATCTAATCTAATTTTTTTCCTCCTTACCCCAAATATGATCAGTTAGCCAGGACATGTTTATTATCTATAGTCTGTTCTGGTTTTGCACTGGAACCTCAAGTTGTATGTAGCTAACACACAAACATGTGGAGTTCTTAAGTAATGTGATGTGCACATGTGGTTTCTGACACTGTATGATGAACAAAATTTGACAAAAGTATGTCCATAATTAAAAAAAAAAACGCACATTGTATATGTTTTCGCTGCTTAAGCACACGGATTGGTTAAATTCCATCAACAGTACACCTGATTTAATGTAATGAAACACTGATTTGGCAAACCAGGTGTTTCATGTTTATCACAAGTAAAACTAGGCTACCTCAAAGAAAATGGTTTGGAAATAGTCAAATGGCACACTACATAAAATCTTATGTATGCCATTAATTTAGCACACCATAACTTTGTGTTAATGTTCATCGTATTTGTTCTAATATGAGTGTTTTTGAACAAATAACACTTGTAGTTGGAGAATTTGGAAACTATACGATCCCTTTCTGTCCAGGTACCATGGTTACAGTTGGAATGAGCTTAGACGGCTTCCAGACTCTTTCGTCAGATGGAACGATCCTCTCTGTACAGCAGGTCATGATGGGTGACCACAGTGAAGACGATATGAACGACAGCGGAGACGAGGACAGTGACACACACCTGTCATCAGCTAATCTAACTGGGCTAGGCTTGGATGCCAGTGACTGAGACAGACATACACACACAGTCTTGCACATAAAGACTTACACAGATGTTCAAGCCATTAAGTTAACCAGCTCACTTGGTGACTCTGGCAATGCTGATATTCATGCACTACAAGGAAAAAATACTTAAAAAAAAAAAAAAGGGTCTCTGGAAAAGACATCCTGTATAGTACTGTACATAAGCGTGTATTCTGTATTCTCTCTCTCGCTCTCTCTCTTTTTATCTCTTTTTATCTCTTTCTTTCACACACACACACACCGTTTACAGAGAGCACAACTAAACAGACAGGTGTGTAGAGAGAAGAGAGAGGCTGTTTTCATTGCATAGATGTGTAGGTGAGTGCACTTTTTTGTATAAACTTCAAAAAAGGAACAGAAACAAGAAAGTGTTTGAGGCAGTTTTTATTGTGTTAAGTTAGTGTTTGGTAATGATTTTTTTTTTAATGAATTCATCTGGATGCCAACATTTTGCAAGTTTGTGCTTGTGATGGTTTTATTCTGCATGCTAGTCACCTGGTGTCCTCACTCTCTCTCTCTCAAACCAGGCAGAGGGCAAAAAAACTAAACAAGATTATTTTTGTATATCCTTTTTTTTAGTAGTTTGTTTTTGTTTTATGTTTTTATGAAATATTTATGTAAAAAAAAAATAAAATAAAAATAAAGAGACAAAAATGTGCAGGGTAGCCGCCCAGTTTTCAGGGCCCAATAGCCTTTTCTAAGAAAAAGACATGAAGGTAATTTGGTTTTAACACAAGCCACAAAATAATGCCTTACATGTTCCATCTTTTCTAAAAACGACTTCACCAGTAAGCACAGGACTCTCAACCTCCGTGACTTGTTTGAACAAAGACAGAACAGTAAAGGTCTCCACTGTCTGTTTGGGCCTTGCTGATGAAAACAGACATGCTGGTGCTTCTCTGTTTTATTCATATTATTCTGCTCAGTACAGCCAAAGCCTGTCAGTACTGTTGAACTGAAATTAGGCTAAACTCTTTGTAGACATTATGGACTGGTTTCCCAGACATGGATCTAGTCTGGTCTTGGACTAATCTGAAGCCTCATTGGTAAATCCCCATTGCAAATTCTTTTCAGTCTAGGCTTTGGCTTAATCCGGGTCTGGGGAAACTGGCTCTTTGGGTTAGGAAATTACAAGAAGTCTTCCAGTGATTGCTACCAATGTTTATTAAAATGTGCTTGTAAAGATGGCATCTAATGTAACCAATTTTTGGTGTTACTTAAGAGAAAAAAGCATAATTGGCAAAACCTAATACCCACTTTCAAGTAAAAGTGAGTAAAATTCCCTTACCTGTAGTATGAATATGTAAAAAATGTAAGGATTGTCCCTCTATCTATGGTTTTGGAGATTTGTAATTAAAAATCTTATGTCTTTTTTATAAAGGAAAGAATTTCCATAGTACAAAATAAAACAAAATGTGAAATTCACACATTCTTATTTATTTACATGAAGTGGCTCTACATTTTCTGATTTGTAGCAGTTTACAAAGTTTCACATCAGTTAAAACACATGTTTGGAATGGGTCTTCCATTTCTACCACACCTCTTATTATCTTGTTGCTATTCAAATGTAGTTTTGTTTGAAATATCGTTCTTTCAAAAGACACAAGCATGGCATTTAAAACATGTCGCACCATTTTCTATGGTTGGCAGCCCATTCTAAATAATGGCAGTCTGTGTATTAGATTAAAGACATTTTTCTAATAAATAAAAAGACCAGAAAAAGTTTTAGGGTGTGCTTCATTTTTGTTTTTAAAGACAGGCTTTCAAAGCTTTGTGCAAAGAAAGATTTCACCTGCTGTAAGTACTATCCTCGTCTTCATGGACCTCTTTTTAAGATGATATTTTTGTATTTAAAAATTAATAGAGAATACTATTAACATGTTCTGGCAGAAATCTCATTGGTAAAATCCAAACAGAAATATTGTTACTTTCCTCAGTCTCTAATTCTGAAAAGCACTACATTTCATCAGAGGTCGTACTCAGAATACCTGGAAGCTTCTGAAGAAACCTAGGGAATGTTATCTGTATCTGCTGTAAGAAAAGGCTGAACCAGTCCAGGAGGCAAAGTCTGGAAAGTCTTGAGTTTACATAAAACCTGAGCCGGGCTTTTAGGCAGGACACAATCTCAAGAATGTGTTGCAGATCTTGTATAACCCTTCAAGGACCATTTATTCTGCCACACTCAACAATTTGTTAGTATTTCAAAGTAGGGGAAATTCAGTGGCTGACTCCACAAAGTTTCGGAATAGATATATTT
Source organism: Brachypetersius gabonensis (assembly GCA_037577145.1). Lineage (NCBI taxonomy): Eukaryota > Metazoa > Chordata > Actinopteri > Characiformes > Alestidae > Brachypetersius > Brachypetersius gabonensis. The sequence goes on along the minus strand of JBBJLR010000002.1, from coordinate 17,641,562 downwards.
TCAGTCTGGGACCAGTTGGATTGGTTGCTTGAATGAAAAAGGTGTTTGCATGGCAAATAAGCCACCCCCTAATTTTCTTGCACATATAAAATTAATTTTACTTTCCTTGCTGTCTCAGCTGTCTGAGCTGACAGGAGAAGGGTTCAATGTTTCTTCTCTCTGCAGGGGAAAAGATAATAAAACCTGTAATGATAATACGCACTTGTACATAATCACTATTGTGGACTTTTCACTCATTTGTTTTGTAGAGTTTTTTTTTAATCTTTCTTGGTGATTGCGAGCAATTCTTTAGTGAACCTCTGCTGTAGTTCTTGGTCTACATCAGTGTTTAGGTAGGGGGTACATGTCAAATTTACACACATATGAATACCAGGACCCAAGGTTTGTCAGCAGAGCATTACCCAGAGAACCACACTGCCTCTGCCGGCTTGCTTTTCTTCCTATAGTGCATCTTGGTGCTACCACTCATCCCGATCATCTACATGATGTGAAAGAAGCCATGATTTGCTAGATCGGTCCACCTTCTTCCACTGCTCTATGGTCCAGGTCTGGTGCTTGAGTGCCCATTGTAGGAGTTTTTGGTTGCTGGACAGGATCTCTGACCAGACTGTGACTACACTGCCTACAGGTCTTTTTAGGGTCTTAAAACTAAAGGTTTTTTAAAAAAACTAAAACTAAACTCTTTTCACTAATCTGTCTCACCCCTTGATAGGTGACACTTTAACAAGACAGTCATTGTTAGAAATTTAAATGAATTCATTCTTAATAGGTTTTAAATCAAGCCTGAATTGGTGTGCTGTCTTATGTTGCCTTTGCGATACATTTTAATACTCATTATCTGCTGTGTTTGCCCTCATTTAAGCAAAAGATAAACACATTAAAAGTAATTGTTTAATATTAGTGTGTAGCATACGTGTGTGAGAGCAGTTTTTATTGGCTGACAGCGTAATTGTTCATTTCATATACAATGTTGGAGCCAGAATTATGCAAATGTGGTCACTTTCCAGCTATTTGTTGGCTGCAGTGTACAGATTAATACATATCAAGAAAACATAAGCCTTTTTAAAAAACAGAAAATATATAAAATGGTAGAAAAAATGTAAAAATGGTCATAAAAAACTGCAGCTCTGTTCACTTGCCCGGGAGGGCAGGGTTGAAAAATGGTACTTCCCGCAGCCCCTAGAGGGCCTGAGAGACCTTTTAGTTTTACTTCACATGACGTCCCGTTAATTTCCAGAGGTAGATTATTCAAAAACAGTGTCTCTCAGTCCTTAACCTGAGGCACCCACCTACACAATTCAGTGCTTACCCTGACTTAACACTCCCATTCCAACTCAGTACGGGATTGTTAATGAGCTGATTAGTTGACTCAGGTGTGTTGGGAGCAGTGAAAACACTTGAATGTCCAGGACAGTGTGGGTGGAGAAACACTGTTCTAATCCATGAAAGTGTTTACTGTTCTGAACTACAGTGCCTTGAAAAAGTACTTGTACCCCTTGAACCTTTACACATTTTGACACCTTACAACCACAAACTTAAAAGTTTTTTTGGGGATTTTCTGCGATAGACCAACACAAAGTAGCACACAATCGTGAAGTAGTTCCAAAATGATACATGGTGCATTTGTATTCTTCATCAATACTTTGTAGAGCCACCTTTCGCTGTGATTACAGCTGTAAGTCTTTTGGGGTATGGCTCTACCAGTTTTGCACATCTAGAGACCCATTCCTCCATTCCTCGTTGCAAAATAGCTCAACCTCAGCCAGATTGTATGGAAAGCGTCTGTGAACAGCAATTTTCAAGTCCTGCCACAGATGCTCAATGGGATTTAAGTCTGGACTTTGACTTGGCCATTCTAAGACAAATATTTTTGGATCTAAACCATTCTATTGTAGTTCTTGCTTTATGTTTAGGGTCATTGTCTTGTTGGAAGATCTTTTGCAGCCTCCAACAGGTTTGCTTCCAGGATTGCCCTGTATTTAGCTCCATCCATCTTCCCATCAACTGTGACCAGCTTCCCTGCTGAAGAAAAGCATTCCCATGGCATGATGCTGCCACCACCATGTTTCACAGTGGGGATGGTGTGTTCAGGGTGATGAGTGTTAAACAGTGTAGCACACGTAGTTAAACCTTGGTCTCGTCTGACCAGAGCACCTTCTCCCACATGTTCGTTGTGTCCCCTACATGGCTCCTAGCAAACTGCAAACAGTGCTTTTTTCATGTCTTTCTGTCAACAATGGCTTTCTTCTTGCCACAGTTTCTCCCACCTGAGCTGTGGATTTCTGCAGCTCCTTCAGTGTGCCTGTGCTTTTCTGACCAGTGCTCTCCTTTCTCAGTCTGTCAGTTTAGGTGGGAGGCCATGTCTTGGTAGGTTTGCAGTTGTAGCATACTTTTTTTCCTTTATTAGATGATGGATTGAGCTGTGCTCCTTGAGAAAGCTTTTTTATAACGTAACCCTGCTTTAAACTTATCTACAACTTTATTCCTGATCTGCCTGGTGAGTTCCTTGGTCTTCATGATGCTGTTCACTAATGTTCTCTAACAAACCACTGAGGCCTTCACAGAACAGGTGTATGTATAATGAGACTAAATTACACACAGGTGAACTCTATCTAATTAGGTGACTTCTGAAGGCAATTGATTGCACTGGATTTTATTTAGAGGTATCAGAGTACAGGGGTCTGAATACAAATGCAAGCCACACTTTTCAGATTTTTATTTGCTTAAAATTGTGAAAACCATGTATACTTTTTCTACCGCTTCACAATTATGTGCTGTTTTGTGTTGGTTGAAGCCAAGTTTGTGGCTGTAAGGTGTCAAAATGTGTAAAAGTTCAAGAGGTATGAATACTTTTTTAAGGCACTGAACCCCTGTTCCAAAACCACATGTCTTGTCTTCCATCTCATCAGAGTGTGGTTTTTATCCAGGCTTCATAGGGCCACTTACATGAACATTTAACACAGATTAGAACTTTAGAATAACATCCTTGCAGGTTTCTTGTTCTTACGTCTTGCTCACCTCCATCTGCTGGTGTATCCAGGTGAGGGCTTGTGTGATGCGGGTGTAAACTCCAGGTTTGTTTTTTTCAGCGCAGCCTTGACCCCAACTTGTTGCCCCCACCAGCTTCCATACAGAGGAGTCCTCGCAGGCCAGTGGACCACCACTGTCCCCCTATGAATAATTAATCAGGAGATAAACAGCTTGTGGGTAAATATTAAGATATTTATTATGAATGACATTTTTTTGCTGTCTTTATCATCATCATCATTATCATCATCATTATTATTATTATTATTGTTGTTGTTATTAGTTGTAGTAGTAGTAGCAGCAGTAGAAGTACTGCTTTCAAGGTTTGAAATGAGTTGATTATATGCTGAAGTTACCTGGCAGGAGTCCGTTCCTCCCTCCAGGTATCCGGCGCAGATCATGCCAGGTGAGATGTAACCCTGGTAGACTTCAGGCTGGCTACAGGCTTTGGCGGAGATTAGTGGCACCCTTGCAGAGTGCAGGGACACACTTGCCTCACCTGGGACACAGCACACACTGCAGATTATGGGATAAGATTGAGATCCGGTATGTCTTTTTTTGGCTTTCTATGGTAATATTGGAAAATGCAATGAAGGCCTATTTTTTTCAGTGCAGTTAAAAAAAAGTTTGTTAATTTAATACTGTAATATATATTCCAAATAATATATTCCAAATAATATATTCCTAGTTTACATTCCTAATTAAATGTTTGTGCACTCTATAGACAAAGCTTTTTTCAAATGGTGTAACTAAATAAAAGTGACCTTCCTGTGATGCACAACAAGATATGACATTAATAATTCATAATGAAATCAAGCATATTATTTTTCATTAACACTGATTGCCATTGGCTTTTGTTTCAGTGGACCACTACATAAAGTCAATGTAGATCCACACATTTTTCTTAATCTGCATTACAGTGTATCCAGACAGATATAAGAGTGTGGACTGGATGAACTCCTTATTAGCTGATTTCTGTCCCCAGACTCACCTCCATCCTCAGTTGCCCCCCAGCCTGAAATCCAGCACATTTTCCCATCTTCAAATTCCTCACCAAAGTTAGGCAGACAGATGGGCTCAATGTAGCCTGAAGAAGTGAGGTAGAGTAGAAGGTTGACATGATGGCAACAATCTCAGAATAAAAATAAACATACACCCAAATGAATGAGGAAAACAGGTCCAAGAAATAGAAGCCCAAGAAAGTCAATAAGAATCACTATACAGATTGAACAGTTTTGCACAGGCCACCCAGCTCCTCCCAGAGCTTCTGCCCAGGGTAACACAATGGGTTAATATATATATATATAAAAAAAAACAGCATTACATAATGGCCCCTTAGCCCACATCTATTCAATCAGACAAATCATGTTTGGTGTTTTAGCTTCCGCACTAACTGTTAACATACAAACTGCAAATCACACAATTCCTTCAAACTTTGATCTCAAATGCACTTGCTTAAGTGGTTTCTAAAGTATTTATCTCCACAAAAATAGATCTTAGAATAGATCATTCTTGCAATAAACAGCGTGTTACATTGTGTTTGTAAATGGTGGCTTAAGGAAATTTGGTTTTGAATGAACCATTGCTTTAAAATCCTAATCCTAATAAGAAATTGTAAAAGCATTACCATTGAAAGTAAGCGGCTCCACCAGTTTTAGCAAAGCAATGTCATAGTCCAGGCCTTTGGGTCGGTACCGGGCATGATAAATAATCTTCTCCACTGACAGATACTTGGCTCCACTGACCGGCTGCTCTGTTAATCCGACAAGCACCATCCATAGCTGGGGAAATGCAAAGCTGATCAAATGAACACACAAACAAATCCATAAATTAAAAAAATGAATAATAATAATAGCTTTCTTTAGTTATGTAGCACTTTTCGTTTCATTTATAGTATCCCTAAGCACTTAACACAGAACATAATCAAAACACTGGAAAGATAAAATTTTGAATAAAAACCGGTTCATTTTGAATAAACAGAAAAACGTATTTGTACATGACAAGGGCTGCAGTTCTACTCTCATTATGCAGTTTTGATTGGGAACAACACGATTAAAGTGTTTTAAAAGATATAGCCCAAATTGATAGTGTTTTGACAGACACTGCAATACAACTTAGATATTTGTTTTGATATTTGAAGGCCTAGCTCTAAAAGTCATGCTCCTCATTTTGCCTCTGTAAAATGCCAAAGATCTGAATGAAATAACAGCTCAGTTATAAACAATAAGGGAACACAGAGAGTCAGAAGTTCAGGGGTATGCCTGCCTAAACCAACAAGGTGTAAATCTGGATTTAAAACACCTATTGAGTGCGCACTCTGGAGAATTTTAGGAAAGTATAGCAACTATATAAAAGAAGGATCTTCCATCAGCTCATAAAAAAGTGCTCTTAGAACGACAGCACGGAAAATGGAAGTGTGGTGAATGTTTGAGTTTCTGTGTCCTGAAATTAGAGATGAAATTAGATTTAGTACTCACTTACGAATTTAAAAGCAGATTTTGAAATGAATTATTCCTAAATTAATTCCAGACTGATTGAGGTGTATGTCTGTGAGTGTACTCACCCATACACACAGTGTGCAGCTGTTAGTATCCAGCGTGATGCTACAATAGAGCCTCCACATAGGTGTTCACTCTGAAAGTGCAGGCTCACCTGCCAGGGAAACTGTCCTTCTCTGGACAGGTTACCCCCAACAATACGCATGCTGAACCGAGGCCTTGAGCCACACTCTACACACACACACACACACACACACACACACACACACACACACACACACACACACACACACACACACACACACA
>JBBJLR010000002.1:17589435-17604120 GCA_037577145.1 Brachypetersius gabonensis | reverse complement strand
TATATATATGTGTGTGTGTGTGTGTATATATATATATGTATATGTGTGTGTGTATGTATATATACATATATATACACATATATATACACATATGTATGTATGTATATGTATGTATCCATGTCATAAGTGAAATGACACGGTGTGGCTTCAGACTTTTGAGTGTACAAAGGCATATAGAATACACTTGTATAAATTAACTACAAATATAAACTCTAAACTAAAAAATGTGCAAGCTTTGCAAATAAACAGTGAGTGTGCATTAAAATATGCCAGTGACCTTAAAATACAGCCTGGGTTGCTTCATCAGCAGTCCTGTTTCAGGTAAAGGGGGCATCTGGCTGACGCTCTTATCCAAAGTGATTAACAGTCATTAGTTACAGGGACAGTCCCCCTGGAGACACTGAGGGTTAAGGGTCTTACTCAAGGACACCATGGTAGAAAGTGGGGGGATTTTAACCTGCGATTTTGGTGTCATCGGGTGTACAGTGTTTTATCCACTAGGCTACTACAGAACTATTAGTATAATGGCAGATGATACAGGGGGGAATTCTGCTGGAACTTCGGGTCAGCAGGGTTCAGCTGGGCCCCCAGCCAGCCAAACACATGCAAACCCACGGCTGCCCTGTTGGCCCATATTACACACAGGTCAATCCATTAGAGGAGCTGGGCCTCTCTCTCGCGCTCTCTCTCTCTGTGTAGCTCTTTCTTTCTTGCTCACTCGCTCCCCTTCTCTCGCTCTTTCTGGAGTAGTAATTGTGGAGACTCTGCCATGCTGGCTCTGCTGGAGAATGAGGTATTGAGGCAGAAATGAATGGCTCTTTTGGACCGTGTGGAGAGAAAAATAGCAGCTCAGTGGAGTAAAAAAAAAAGGCTGGACAACTCTCACAACCTCTCTCCCCCTGTCTCTGTCTCTTTGTCTCTCTCTCTATTTCTGTCTCTTTGTCTCTCTCTCTCTCCCTTTTTTTCTTTCTTGCTGATGCTTTCCTATCATTTTTCTGGTGTCAGACTAAACACAGAGGGAGATGAACAGTGATATGATGCTGCTTTAAACATCAACTCTCTGATGTCTGTCTGCACCCTTGGTTTTCTGTGTATGAGTGTGATCTGTGTGTGTTTGTGTGTGATCTCGCACAGACACAGCAGTCATGGATTTTCAGAGCTGAGAAATCAATACCCTTTTATTTACTGCAGGTTCTCCCTCTTTCTCATGCAGCACACACACACTCACCCAGCCGAGCTAAAGTGGGAGGAATTTCCTCACATCCCTGAGGAGCGCTGCCTTCCAGCTTCTCCAGTTCCCTCACACTGCCCTCCGAGTGTAGACTCTCATTACTGTGCCACACTGTACATAGAGGAAGGTGTGTGTGGATCATTTTGCAGTGCCATGCTGCACAATATATCGTCTGCTAATCGTTATTGTGACTTCAGTCACAGTATTTCTTATAGGGCGACCAATCAGAGCTCCAGGTGAGTACCTGGGTGTTCTGATGAATTGAATTGAGGTCTGAAATGAGGGAATCCAACAAAAGTCCATTTTTTAAAGGAGTTGGTGAATCTGTTCATGAATGGGCGGAGCTACCGTCAGAATAAGGAGATATATTTGTCGGATTTGTGACATCACAAAGCTGATATTAGAAAAGTGGCCGTTTTTGTAGTGAATTTTCCATTTATGGACTGTATGGAAGGGGGGAGTGAGTGTACCATTTAAAACAAATTGCAGACTTTAAGCCTTTTCCAGAAAAGTGATGATATGGGCCCTTTAATGTCATGAAAGGCATCGCAACCTCAATATGCAGCAGTGAAATTGCAATACTGATGTTACCCATACATGCAGCCCTGCTTCTACCACAGTAACACTAATTTGTAGTTTGTTGATGATTGTCATAATAGGTATAATAACTTATTGACTCATGATGCAACAGTGTGAAAGTGAAAAAGCAGCGATTTAATTGAACAATTTTGGAATGTGATCATTTATTATATATGTGTATTTTATGTATTGCAGAAGTACTTCATACTGTTTTGACTTTGCTACTACTCAGTAAAGTGAGTAAAGTAAAAATTTATTGGTGTAATTTTTTTATTGTCTGTATCCCACAAGTGAGGAAAAGTATTCAAATATGTTTATTTTTATTCATTTGGTCTTATACATACAATTTATACACAGAACAGAAACAATAATGTTTGAAAAAGTTGTGCAGCTGTTGTTGGCACCTACAGCTTCAGAATGTCTGTGGTGAGAAGTAATTAGCTTCTTACAGCACTGTGTTTCTTGTTTTGGCCCATTCCTCTTATAAACAGTCATCAGTTCCCTGAAGGGTATGAGGGGCTCTTTCGCAATTTCCAAATCCACAGAATTTCAGTGGCATTCTGAGACATCAGGAGATTGACTAGGCCTTACAAGCACCTTTAGTTTTTAGAAACCGGTATTGAGTAGTTTCAACTGTTTGGGGGCCTGGTTGGAACATTAATCTTCTCCTCTTTCCTGGACAAAAGATAATAAATTCTTCTCTAATATAGGGCTGCACAATATATTGCAAATTTATCAACATGCGCAATATACATATCGCCTAAGACTGACTGAACTGCAATAAATGGTGTTTTTCCAAAGCTCTTCATCCAGTGCCACAGAGAAGAGGGCAAAAACATCACTGAGCAATTTTCTTCTGTCCTGCTGTTATAGATTGTTCCTTTTTGCCTACTTTTTCTGGCTAAGAACTTACTATAATTTAAATTGTGTTTACATTTATTTAAGATTTTAAATTATTTTTAAAATATTTTTACATTTTTTTCAACAATATTCAATGTTTCAAATGTTTTATGGGAGGCATTCAATGCTCTGTTTAAGTAAATTCTTTAAAATAAGAATGGAAGTATTGCATTTTTTTTTCTGCATAGATTATTCTGTGTCTGGAGTCGATGTTACCAGCAAATCCAAAGCAGAAAAATCTTTAACACTATAAAGTTTTTATTTACTTATCGCATGTGATATCGCCATCGCAACACTCAACATTATCGCATGTTTTCCTAATATCGTGCAGCCCTACTCTAATATCTCCTAGTACATCACTCCATGTTTTATTCAGTGCTCGCACCACTATAATTCACTGTGGTTATGAAACATAAATGGGGCAATATTTATGGAGAATTTAATCCTTGGATATCTCGACGAGGGAGGCACTCAAACACTTCAAACTCCACAGTAGATCTACAGGAGTCCCTTCCAATGAGCCCTCATTTGTATTTTTAGCCTGAGTAGATCAGGGGTTATTTTTGAAAACCGTTCACCTCACCGCGGCGTCCCAATACTTTTGTCTCACAGCTTTCAGAGTTTCATATATCATCACGAAGTGTTCTGGGAGCATATATGGGGGCATATTTAGGGTTTACACTACAAAAATAGGTATTTTTTAAGGCATTTTTCTTATGTATTGTTGGTTTGTATTAACAGAACGTGTATGTGTTCATATGTGCAGTTTGGAGTTGCTGTATTTGGGAGGGAATCTAATCTCCGATATCCCAGTGGAGCTGGCAAACCTGCCTGTCCTCAGCTACCTGGTCCTGTGTGACAACCGCATCCAGAGCATCCCGCCACAGTTCACCAGGTACACACACTGCTGCAGTACTGTACAGGTGCTGGTCATGAAATTAGAATATCATGACAAAGTTGATATATTTCAGTAATTCCATTCAAAAGGTGAAACTTGTATATTAGATTCATTCATTTCACACAGACTGATGTATTTCAAATGTTTATTTCTTTTAATTTTGATAATTATAACTGACAACTAATGAAAGTCCCAAATTCAGTGTCTTTTGAATGGAATTACTGAAATAAATCAACTTTGTCATGATATTCTAATTTTATGATCAGCACCTGTATGTAGTGAAATAACTCAAACAGTGCTGGATGATGTGACCAAATCTCTCTACAATTATAAAACAGCACTACCAGGTGTACTCTCAGTACATTTTTTTGTTTGTTTTGTTTGGTTGTTTTTTTTTCTGCAAAATATCATAAATGCATAATATCAACATTGATATGCCTAATTTCAGCTGGCCAAAGCACCATTTGCTCTCTCATTATTTTCCCTCACTTTCTGTCTTCCTTATATATTTTCTCCTCTCTCTCGCTCTCCCTCTCTCTAGGCTTCATTCCCTGCGTTCCCTCAGTCTCCATAACAACCTCCTGACCTACCTGCCCCGCGAGATCCTCAGCCTGGTGCAGCTCCAAGAGCTCAGTCTGCGTGGCAACCCTCTGGTTGTGCGTTTTGTCAAGGACATGACCTACGACCCGCCTTCGCTGCTGGAGCTTGCGGGTCGGACTGTCAAAACACGCAACCTTGGATACTCCGAGGAGGACCTGCCAGGCCATCTGGTCAAATACCTCGACCTCGCCAGCAAGTGCCCCAACCCCAAGTGTGCGGGTAAGCAGGCCTGTTAAGAGAGTGAGAGTGAATCAGGGTCAGAAGGTGAAGGCAAAAACTGGGGAAATTGTGTGAGTAGTTTAAAATATGCACTAGAGCCTCGATGCTATGATGCAGGTCATAGGTAATGGAAGCTTAAACCCCATCATCACACAGCTACCCTGAATCATAGCAAGTTGTTCAATAATCTTAACCACACTTTCTCACCCGGGTTCTGGAACTGCACGTTATGGCAGTTTGTATAAAATTTGGGGGGAAAAATCTGCCACTGTTACCGCTGTCATACATGAACAGAAACCACATAAGCAAGTTTAATTAACTCAAGTGTGTGTTGATTTAGACCTGTATGCAAATCTTAAATTCTTGAGATAATCTTTAGTGGCAGTGGAAAACTAGAGAAGTAGTGAGGCGTAACATTCAACACTGGCTCCGTCAACAAGAGATCAAAAGATTGATCGCCGTGACAACACAGCCATGGTGGGTAGAATGGTCCTTGCTGTCCTCACCCCCCCATCCCCCAGCATGGGTGGGTGTCTGTTGGCTCATGTCCAACTTCACAGTTGAGCCACTAGCACTGGGCTGTTTGTCTACATTTGAATTCACCTCGTAAAACTCCTTTGATTCTCCAATTTGTTATTATTTTGGTCAGTTTTTTTCTAACCAGGGTGTTTCTTCCTCTGCAGGTGTTTACTTCGACTCCTGCGTGCGCCACATTAAGTTTGTGGATTTTTGCGGGAAGTACCGGCTGCCTCTCATGCACTACCTGTGTTCCCCAGAATGCACCTCTCCTTGCAGCTCCAACCCACAGAGTGACGCCGACTCAGACGATGACCAGAGCGTTCCTGCTGATCGCCTGCAGAGAGTTCTGCTGGGATAGCACTGTTCACATACAAACTCACTCTCTCTCTCCCTCTATATCTGTCTCTCTATCTCCCTCCCCTCTCTATCTGTCTCTCTACCCCCCCCTCTCTATCTGTCTCTCTATCTCTACCCCCCCCTCTCTACATCTGTCTATCTCTCCACCCCTCCCTTACCCCTCGCCCCCCCCACCTCTTCCTGGTGCTACTTCACCGAACACTGACTTTTGTAATGTGTGATTCAGGTCTGTCAACTGAGGCCAAAAATGATGTGTTTTTTATGTCCATGTTGAGAGTGAAGTGCTCCAGTGTCTTGGGACAGCTTTTCTATGTTATACACACTCCTAATAACTCTCTGCCAAACAAGAATGTTCTTTTTCTCTAACCAAGTAACTTCAGCGCACTACATTGTTGTACAGACTGAGGAGAATGTAACAGGCCTGCGGCAGGAGTTCTGACCTTGCTGAGGTGAGAAATCAGAGGAATTCCCCTTTAAACAAAAAGTACCACTCCAGCAGCGGATCCAGACGTTAACCCTATTATTCAACTATATATATTTAAATACACAGTTTATTTTAAATGACATTTATATTTGGTTTCAATCCTGCATTGGCAGGCTCTAGTCTGCACTTCCAACCTTTTCCATTTGTTTTCAAGAAATGGCGAAAGGGGCAAAAATGTTTTCATTTTTGGAAGGATTGTGCAGAGACTGTACAGAAACAAAGCTCTCCTTTTCTGCAGCACAAAGGTGTTTTTTTCCTGTCACTTCTGACACACATTCATTAGAAATAATTTAATATTGTTACACAGGGTTTTCCTGATTGCCAGAGAGAACTACGGCCTCTGAGGGCTGAATAGTGTCAAAATCTTGACACTGAATAAAAAAAACCACTTCTTTTATTTTAGACCATTTTAAACAAAGTGTCTTAGTGTATGCATGGTACATGAAATCTTTTGAAGTGCCTAGTTCTGATGGACTTTACAGCGTTCGGTTAGAGGCTCGCAGTCTGCGGTTGGTGAAAGCGTGGAGGTGTGGGGTCTAAATGCTGTCTTCTACTTCATAAACAATGCACATATCTCTACTTTTACTGTGAAGTTAACAAAGAAAGTTTGGGAGTAACTAAGTGGTATTGCTTTGATAGGTTAATGAGGAGGCGTGCGTGCGTGCGTGCGTGTGTGTGTGTGTGTGTGTGTGTGAGGGATCCTAAGGCCTTCAGTAGGTTTTCCAGTTGCCGTAACCTGGCCTTGCAGTTTCTTTGTAACTACTACTTCTTCGAGGCCTTTCTCAGCCTCTGGCTGCAGACACGCACATCTTTCATTCTGTTTGTTGCTTTTCATGTTTTTTTTTGTTTGTTTGTTTTTTCTTATTTGTGCTTAATAATCATGTATGCTGTCTTTTAAGATAGTTGTTACCTCCCTTTTAGAGCCTAAAAATAGAGAATATGTTAATAATATAAATAGAAACTATTAAATTCATTGTCACCATCAGTAGACAGTGATAGTCATCTCAAATAATACTTTAGGCTTTAGCTTGTGTAGCCCGGATCTTTCTACTTCTGCAATATTTCATTTCTTTCTAAATGTTTTCTCAACTGTATGAGAAATAAATTAATTATTAAGGGACATTAATGTTCTCTAAAAGTAATTTAATGTGATGTATTTTACACTTATTTCATTGTACGACTCCATTGAATATACAGTTTGTGTTTCATTCACATCAACTAAAAGTTGACTTAAAGTCTGATTGTTGCACCTTGAACTTTTTTTTTTACTTTCATCTGTTGTTTTACTATCAAATGACATTAATAGCTATGCAAACAAATTATACTTTAACTTGTTTCAGTGGTTCCAACTGGTCCTCGGGGAACCCCAGACAGTCCATGTTTTTGTGTGTGATCAGTTGGTATCAAGCAAAACGTTTGGAATATATGGACCGACTCCAAGACCCTGAGGACTGATCTGAGCACTGCTCCTGTATTTAACTCTGTGTGTGTTTATACCAACACTGCTGTCATCGTTCTGGATCTCAGTAGTGCGACTGAATAGATATCGTTTAAAATGATGAAGGCTGAATTAGTACTCACTGCTCTCACATCTAATGGTTTGTAGAAATGCACTTTTAACCCTAATACAGAAATGCGTAATAAAGTGTTTTATTAAAAAATTACATGTATTTTTGCATTTTTAACAACATTCTCAAATATGTTTTTTCATTCTGGATGTGAAGAATTATGTCTTTTTTTGTTGTTGTTGCCATCTACAGATTACTGGAAACGTATGAAGTTGTAGAGCTGTAATTTGTTTGTGTGAAGCGCTGAATGGTGTGAAGTTATTTTAAAAGATACAGTTGATGACATTTACACTCTGGTTTTTACATACAGAAATTCTCTGAGGAAAGCAAATCAGTCGGTTTACACATGGACACATTTTTGGGAGGAGACTTCTCTATTACTACTTTCACCTGGAAATGAGTCTCTCTCTTTCTCTTATGGTTAGTCTGTAAGTGTATAAAGGCAGGCTGAAATCTCTTTCACTGTGAATATAGATTGTTGACCACCAGTGATGGGAATAACGGCGCTATAAATAAACAGCGTTGCTAACGGCGATACTTTTTTCAGTAACAAGTAATCAAACGAGTTACAGTGTTCGTCTGTTCGGGGCTGGGGCGGGACACGTAACCAGTGATGATGATTGGTGTGTCTGTAAACGTGGTGTAACTGAGAACGCGATGATTGGCTTAGAGCGAGTGAATTTCCATTGTTTGCCAATCAGAGGCAGAGCAGTGCGTGTGTTCACACACAAGCACACGCGCGGTCAGACGCACACACCAACATTCAGGAGTCACAACGATGGCAAGTCCAACAAGTTCAAAGGTAGCTTTTGCAAACTGGAAGTATAAACACTACTTTTCCCTCGCTGAGGTGAACGGCAAACATGTTGAATTTGATAGTTGTCTCTCACGTTGTCCCACAACAACATTAAAATAGTGTAGCTTAGTGTACAATGGTTTATATTTATTTTATAGTTGTATTAAATTTGAGGAGGAAAAGACCCTGGACAGGTCACCATTCCATGGCAGGGCAGACACACAAACACACACCTAGGGCCAGTTTACTATCTCCAGGTCACCAGACATGCATGTTTTGGACAGGAGGAGGAAACCAGAGGTCACGGTGGAACCCAACACCAACATGAACAGTGCTCCATTTGGAGTCGTGCTGACACTTGACAGAACAGAGGACCCAATTCTATTCGCATTTTCTATGGAGATTATACATGCTGTGTGTATAAACAGCACGTGTCAACAATGAGTGCAACTTAACATAGTAATTAAATAGATGGGGCATCTGGATGCTTTGGGACATACAGTTTAATTTCCAGAGATCTCTTTAATTTAGTTTCAATTGTAAGATAACCAACACGGGTGGGGAATTTGCATTACAGCAGCAAAGTGGACAGTACAAGAGAAGAAGGTACAAACTGTACACAATACAAATATTCTATAAATGTAAATCGGTGTTTGTGTGCATGTATATGCCTAGTAGTAGCAGACGTTAAATGATGCCCATTTAATATTGCACCAGAAAAATGTCACATATTGCACAGTAATATTGCACACGAAAGGACCTGCTGCACTTCTTGGTGTGTGGATGTGTGTGTCTGCTTGTGTGTGTGGTCAACTGCAAGTTTTATGTTGTATAGTCTGACAGCAGCTCATAGCATTATTGCACAGCCCTACACATTGTACTTGTGTAACTATGTATGTATACATTTACAGCATTTAGCTGATGCTTTTATCCACAGTGACTTCTGTTCCCTAACTACAGGGGGCAGTCTGCCAGGAGCAACTTGGAGTTAAGGGTCTTGCTCAGGAACCCAGTGGTGGTGTGCTGAGGCAAATATCCTACCACACTAAGCTGCCACCACTCCTATATGTGGCAAATAAAGAATATTGAATCTGAAATCTAATTTTGCATTGCCTTGGCATTTCGTGTCAGATCACATGGACCCTAATGTCATTCATGTTATTACCAATATGATCTAACTTGTTACTAATCTCTTAATTGCAGCTCTACATCTTTCCTTGCCTGTCACGTCGGTGAAGAAATGAAACCGCAGACATTGTGTATGTTTCCTTGGTGTAAAGACTTGTTTAGAGGCCCATTTGTTTTAACCTGCTCTGTTGTTTTTTTCCATAGAGCTTGCAGAGCAGATGCTCATCAGGTTGGAAAGTGGAACCCAATTCATCAGGCGCCCGGTTAGTGTGCAAGGCCCGGTTTCCCTGCATTAGCATATGAATGGTAAACGCACCAGTGCTGCTGAATACAGAGAGATCTCCTTTTCACCCTCACATCCCAAACTTTTAGTCCTTTACAACACACTCTTTCTTTCAGCTCTGAATCATGTTGGGACCCGCTGACACAAATCACTCTCCATACTTTTTTCACCACTGTGTTAAGGCTATTTTGATGTGTGAGAGTTCTTTCGGGACTTTGATAGGTTGTTTTGTGTGTTGCCTGTGGGCTATTTGACGGTTTAATAAATGCTGGGTGGAAGCTCTAAGCCCCCTCTCTGGGGCCCCACTGACAGCAGAACACTCAGTGGGTGTTTATGTCCCTTTGATTACACAACAACTTTTTTAACACTCGTTCATCATGAAAGAACACAGGACTAAGAAGCAATTAAATATGTTGGACTCTGAGTTTCTGGCACACAAGAGTAGCAGCGGATAATTACACCTTTCTGTTTTAAATCATCATTCTGGGGATTATTATACAGAATCTAATTTTACCCATCCATGTCCAGACCAACCCGAGTAAATAAAACTATACCAGCTTAATGCTTGGACACACCAGATTAAATTTAATGTAATGGGATTTGTGAAAATGAGAGGTAGAGCTATTTATGTGGGCTGTATTTGTTATAAAAACAAAAACAAACAGTCAACTAAACAGAAAAAGACAAACAGCACATTGTGAACTGATGTGTGTGAGTCCAGTATTTACCATCCAATACTCAGTTTATCAAATTAGTCCTTCATGAAATCAGACCTGCCGTTGGACTTTATCACTGACCCAAGTCAGGAATCAAGTCTGTGTTTTCTCTAAACAACACATTAAGTAAAACAACAGTTCTGCAGATTTTCATAAAAAGGGTTTATGCTTAAATGCTTATAATTTCTAAGACAAAAGTAAACAGAAAAGATTCCAGAATTTATTTCCAGAACAAATGTATTAAATACGAAAACAGCCAGTGCACATGTCTTCAGTCCTGTTGGGGCTTGAGACCCCGCTAAAAGAGTTTAAAACAGCTGGAAGACAAAACGGGGCTGCTGTGAAGAATCTGGGAGAATAGTTGAGATCTTGTTCAGAGTTCTCAGAGACCTTTTTGGCCTTTATAATACCATTTGGATTATGTAATAGTTTTTTTATGTAAAACAGAAAAAATTATGTTTGAGTCGTGGCCAAATAAGTTTTTTATGTAACAGTTTTGGAAAACAATCCAGACTCCCAAAACATCAACGGCATCAGCATCCATGTCAAATAGTACAACTAACTTAACCGTATCAGTGAAAGGGAATTCCACACTATTTTGCTACATTTCAGGCATCATCTAGTTTACATGTTTCATTCAAAAACATTGTGGAGGTTTTAGAGGCATTTAACCTTCAGACACCTGGTTCATCAACACTGGGAATGGTAATACAGTTTCTCTCTACAGTGGAGCATTTAACAACTAACTACTCTGAATGGCTTTGTTTTCATCTTAACCATTTCATGAACTGAAATTCTGGAAGTTGAGGGGAATTCTCTTTTACCTCCTTGACTGAAACAGGAGAGTGGTAAGCTCCCTCAAGCCAGGTTTATCACATAGGGAATTATGTGTGTCCAATGTAAATGATTTTATTCCTTGTTCTAATTCATTCTGGTTCACTCCTTCACACCGTGTCATTCTGTGCATGCATCTACCTGTACACAGCAGACTGGATCTCTGACCACAGGAATGCACAGCCAGACGGTAATGTGGGTTAACACCGGCTGGTCCTTCACTGCTCCAGTCAGACGCATGCATGGAGGAGACGGGGAGCATGACTTGGGCTACATATTTGACCCATTTTGAATTTGGAAAGAGCTTCCAGGCCTGGCCTTTTTCAATCTGTGAGTTTTCCTCTCCCTGATTCAGGCTGTTAGTGACAGAGGTGGGCAGTAACTAGTTCTCCTTACTCAGTTCCATCTGCTTGACCAAACATTTAGTGGTTTGGCACTTCTCAGTGTACATTATTATACATTTACTTACATGTTTAACTGAGAAAACTGAGTTTGTAATTCCTACTTGCTGGATTAATTTCATACTCCTGGTTCTACTAATGGACTCATAGACTTTGTTCCCTTTGGAGCTTTAACTTTTTATTTCAGACAAAGATCCCAAAGAAAGAAGACTTGAAGACTAACAGACTTTGCTGATAGGTGCTGGATAGTTGCGTGGAAATAGTGAAGAGGGCCTTTACTTTAATTGGTCATGATTTTATTTCAATAAACAAACTTTAGGTTATGGGTTTAGGCAAAGATGGTCCACCTTTTCTTACTGGCCTGGTCTCTGGGGGTTGGTGAGGGTGTGTCTAGTGCAGTGAGATCAGGTAGGGTTTTGCACGTGTGTGTGTGTGTGTGTGAGATGAACTCGTACACTGGTGTGTAAACCTGCTGTCACTTGCAACTCGAGCCAGGGAGACATGTGGAAGAAGCCAGGATGAAACCGTATCATTCTTGTTTAAACGGCTGTAAGAGGAGAAGAGTGAACAAAGTAAACTGCGCATTGACGTCCAGCACGGCATCGGCATTGGAGGTGTTCATTTAAAACAGTAAATCAGGAAGACTCTTTAACCTGGCTGCTAATACCACTGGTGCCACCGTATCTACCTGGAAGGATGGAGTCTATCCTGGACAATAGACCGAAGACCAGAGGAGCATCAGGGAATCTTTGAAGGTAATCTGCTTTCCTGCTTTTGCTGGTGTTCAATCATGTGAGGTTAAGCACTTTCTACATCCACAACCTTAGTTATTCACTTTCTACATGGAAAATATTTCAATATATCAAAAGAATGTATTTACCAAAGGCAAAATGTATAAATTATTGTCAAGTGTTAAAGGTGTTGATGTCTGCTGCATGCAATGGAACAGAATGGAATGGGTTTTTTTTTTTTTATCATATATGCGAAATTTCAACTAGTCAGAAATACGTACAGCTACTTATGCTATATTATTGTTTTTAGCTTAAATACGTCTCATTAATCAAAAGCAGTGATGCTTATATTATTTCAAAGTTTCAAAGATGTAAAAAAACTTCAAATGAAGTAAATGAAGTAAAAAAATAATCTGCTCAAGTCAGTGCAGATTTTCTGAAGTTAACTTAATGACACTGAAGTTCATCCATCTTAGACTTCAGACACAGTTAAATCCAAAGTTCTCCTAACTTGCTTCTGCATCTCACTTTGGTTAAAATGTGGAATTTGTTCTCAGTTTCCCCACTATCCTACCAGGCATTTCTCCTCTTGGGCTCTCAGACACAGAAGGTTTCAAATTCAGTCTACAGATGTTGGCATGAGTGATGATGGCTATATTTTAACTTTAAACATGTGGTGTAACATGTGGTGCATGTTTAAGCTGTCTAAACATCTAACCCCACTGATGCAACAGCCTTCCACAACTGGAGCCCAAGAGGAACGTCTTTTTGTGATGGATGGATACATTTTACCATGGTTTATGTTTAACTAAGTAAATTACAAATGTAAGTTGAGATAACTTTTGACTAAACTAAGAAGTTTGAGATGGATGAGCTTTGGTGTATTAAGGTTGAGGTTTTCTCAAGAAAAGTTATGTAATACTTTTCAACCATACCAAGCATACCTTTTCCACATTTGTTTTCTCTTTACTGTTTCCTAAAGGCGGTATTTAATACTGCATTTGCATACACTGGATTTCCATTGTTTACCCTGCTGCTTACGATGACATATTTATCACTATTAAATGTTTTGTTCACAGTGGCCACATTATGCTTGAAGCTTTTTGCAGACATATCTCATGTCAAACTTGATTTATGTGCATCCTCAACCATCAGGTGCAATTGTTATGGTGTCACAGAGTATACAGTGATACAGTGGCCTTTAGAATATATTTTGTTGTTCATTTGGTCATTTGAGTAGAAATACTGTGACTGTAGGAATGTAGGGGCATGTGTTTCCATCACAGGGATTGATCAAATAGGCTTTACACAGACGAGGTTACTTTGTCTTTCAGTGATATGGGACATATCTTTTGGAGAACAATTGATTTCCTAAATATCTGCTTACTCATTTCCATTCCTAAAATACAATAGAGTGGGAAATGGTGGGCTTCCTTAGACCTTAAACCTTACAGGAAAGGGTTAGGGTTCATGTTCTGTCAGGATAATGGACATAATTGTTGAGTTCATATCGAGACTTTCTTGGAAGTAAAGGGAGAATGGAAAATGGAAGTTTGCAGTACGGCTTGAGTTCGTGTCTTAATGCTTATATGACGCATATATCAATTATAAAAAAATATATATATATTTACTTATAACAAATCAGGCCACAATGAATTGTGTACTTGCTGCGCATGTTTGTTTCATAAATCCTCCTTTTATCTACGGTGTACTTTGCCATCTACTGCTGGCAGGCCTGGATGAAATATTTAACAGGGCTTTGCAACTTGAGTTTTAAAGTGTGACACCTCCTCTGAGTCTAACCTGATCTGGGCCATGAGCTGTGATCCACATCCACCCGGTGCTATGATAACTGATCCTCAGCCAGAGAGCATTATGGCCAACTCTAATCCACACACAGCAGCAAAACAGCAGCCATTGCTTTAGATTGCGTAACTGTCCTCAGAACAGCTTCATGGATTTAAGGGCTGATGTTACATGCAGGGTTTTGTAATCGTTTTTATACTGTTTCAGGTTGTAGAAGTTCATGTGTAAGATATATGTAAGATATATAGTTCTGATGACACAGGTGGATTCGTGAGAAATTGTTCTATCTGGCTGCTGTTTTGCTGCTGTGTTCAGGATACATTTCACTGTGTGTTGTACTTGTATGACTATGCATGTGACAAATAAAGGATCTTGAATCTTGAATCTTGAACTGTAAAGAATTTGAGGCTATTTCACGTCCCTACAGTTGATTACAGTTGATAATCATTTTTAGTTCATGTAAAAATACAGTCTATAAAATAACTATCTGAGTATATAACATCTATAAGATCTGAGCTGCAGCCAATTTGGGCCAACTCTGTGTGACCAGGCCCTATGCAAGGCTTGACTTGGGGCCCCTTCACCTAAACTAACCAACAGGCCACAAGCTTAGGTCCACATTTGGATATATATAT
>JBBJLR010000002.1:17568322-17588322 GCA_037577145.1 Brachypetersius gabonensis | reverse complement strand
TGTGTGTGTGTGTGTCACCCTCTCTGCCTCTTATTCAGTTTCAAAGTCTCTCAGTTACTCTCTTGACTCGACTGGCTCACTTTTTGTACCTGGTACCTCAGTTTATAACCGCTTCTGCAAGAAACGCCATCTTCAACACAACAGACGCAACAGCACTGGAGAATACAATCAAACGTCTGCAGTGTTTTCACAGCAGGTTTTTAGTCCTACTCAACTCCCTTGGAAAAAAGTAGAACCGGGTACCAGTTACTAGAGTTGAGTTGAGTGATGCAGTACGAAAACAACTGAATTCACTTTAACAGGCATTATTTGATCTCCTTTTAACAATTTGAGCTTATTTCCTTGCTATTATACCTCTATTCACGTTTCATGTTTCTTGTCGTTTATATACAATAATATCTTCTGTTGTCATTATTCTAATACACACAATAAGATGCACTAGAGTTAATGCACTAGGATCTTCCATTCATGGTTTTATCTATTTAACTCTTTTCATGTTGTTGAAATCAAGGGTCATTTTATAAACTACATATTTAACATTTCGTTTTTTGAAAAGTATTTTATAAGATGTGTAATTATTTTGCTCTACATGTACCTTCAAGCTGTTTTTGAACACTGTGACACCAGACTGTTGAATGGTGCTGTGTTTGTGATGACTTTGTTTGTCAGGATTGTGAAGATGTCCAGTCCCAATCTAAACGTGCTCACTCTGTTTGGGAGTGTCCTGACCTACACTAGCGGCTTTATGTTTGCTCTGGATGAGAGGTCACCTGTACAGGCAGCAGGGTCGAGAGTGGTGCTGCAGGTACAGAGATCCTCGCACACAGTGTCACACACACACACACACACACACACACACACACACACACACACGGGTTTTGGGTAACAGTTTAGTCATTTAGAGTTTATAAGTCATTTATAAGTTTTTACCTACTTGTAATACTTTGCATTTTACTTCTCTAAGAAAATGGAATATAGCTTATATTGTTATATTAGTGCAGCTGGCAGCTGGTGGCCTAGTGGTTAAGGCATTCGCCCTGTGATCAGAAACGCCCTGCTGTTCACACTGTGTGCTGTGGTGTGTTCACGTATGACCGAATGATCACTTTCACTTTAAGCTGTATTGCATCATATTGTCAGCTCTGGCTTATTAATGCTTTATTGTTTTCTTTACACTTTAGGTAGGGCAGGGGTCGGCAACCTTTAAAATTCAAAGCCATTCGCGCCCGGTTTCCACAAATGAGAAAACACTGGGAGTCGTGAATCCTTTATGAAGATAACACTGCATATTATTTTGTTTTCCTTTTTTGCTATGTATAAAAACTAGGCTAGTGTGTTGCTTGTGAAATTTTATTCATTCAAAGAAAACATTTTGAACATTTACAAGTCTGAAAAAACACATTGTATTCTAATGTTACAAGATCACAATAATCATCAAATCTTAAACAACAATAAAAAAAAAAAAATGAATAAAATAAAATGACCTGATCTGGCAAAATGAGTCACTGTAACCACAAATTCAAAATTGAGGTTTTGGTATAATTTAAAAGATGGAAAAATAAAATGATTAAAATGATTAAAATTATATCTTGGTAAAAGCCATAGCTTAAACGGTTGTCAAGTTACAGTCATTTGAATTATGGTCTCGCAGCACCATTTTCCAACTGAAAAACTGAGAAAATCGCATTTAAAGTTTCTTTTGATATCTTTAACAATCCATAGCATCCAAAGAGATGCACCCAGTATTCAACAAAAAAAAATTACTGCAGGCATTTAGATACTTAGAAGAATATATTAACGTAAGACTGAAGCTTCAATTATTTGAAAATATGTATTAAATACTCAGCAAATAATTCATATTTTTGTAAGATTTGAGAGCGGCAACTCAACTTAAATAGCCATTTAAGTACATTTTCACAATTATTTCCATGATGTAACTTTGGGGGATTAATTCTGAAGACGTTTTATATAAGACCAAAAAAGAAAAAACAATATTTTTGATGTTTTTCAACAAAACCGGCACATATCTAAAAAATAGAACGCAGACTTCCGACTCATTTTGGCAGATCGGGTCACAAATACACTTAACACAAAACGGCTGACAGCATCAAGAGACACCATCGAATCAAATTCCTTGTATGTGTCGCTCACATTCTCCGCCAATAAACGCAATTCTGATTCTGATTCGAGGACTGGCGCTGTACGGCGGCCTCTGGGTCCAAGCTGCAGGACTAAACACCCAAACAAACTGCAGCAGCATCATATCAGGAAGCGACTTGTGTGAAACTGGGCACTCTGTCAAATAACGCACACAGCCATTATAGGTATAGCCAGTTAGCCGCCGTTCTAGTGTTAAATTATTATTTGTTTTCCAAAACCACGGGAGCCGCAACATAAGGATGAAATGGCTCCAGAGCCACGGGTTGCCGACCCCTGAGCTAGAGTGTTGCTTAGGGTGCCTAAATGTTCAGAAATGATCGGGAAAATATCCCATGAGTGAACTTTATGCTGAGCTCTGTTTCCTCTCTGGGTTAGGCGCGGGTCTGGACGCTGTGTATTGGAAGCTCTCTGGTGTTTGGACCAATCCTGGGCAAGACATGGCGTCTCTATAGAGTCTTCACCCAGCGTGTGCCGGACAAGAGAGTGGTGAGTTGGCTTAAGGAAAATCTCTGACTACATTTCCTGACCTTGAGTTTGAAGTGGATGCTCTTCTCTCTCTGAAAATGAAGAGCCCAACTGTAGTTTTACTTATATTTTATTTTTCCCCACTTGTTTTTTCAGCATCACAAACACAGTGAATCTTAAACTGTGCCTTTCTGCAGCTTAGTTACAATATGGACCTAATGTATTGAGGAGTGTGTGTGGCTGAACATGCTATAAACACTTGACTTGAAGTGACTTGAGTGAAAATAGTTTTGACTCTTAATGTTAACAATCTACATTAACCTCTTTCAAATCTGAAAAGTGAAGCCACTTTAGTTTTCCATGATGTGGGAACCTCTAGCTGGTGGAGATTGCTAAGCGATCTGTTAAAAAGGTTTGGAGATACAAAATCTTGTGAAAGTTTTAGACTTGTGACCTGTTTGGTCTCCTGTGTTTCAGATAATCCGAGATATTCAGCTGATGGGTTTGGTGGCTTTGCTGATTTTGGTGGATGTGGTGGTTCTGACTGCGTGGGGTCTGACTGACCCCATCAGGTGCTCCCGGTCAGTCAGTGCTGTGGTCAAGGTACTGCACTTATGACCCTGGTGAAAAACTTCCTCCAAGTGAAAAAATGAGATTAATGTACAGAGTCATTTTTTCTGCCCTCTGCTGGTAAAGCCCTGCTGTCTCCTGTGCAGGAATGTTAGCCATTGTTGGCCAGACTGAACATTTGTTTCAAATTAAAAGAAAATTGTGGCTGAAGTCAAACAGATAAAATCCATAAATGCCTGTTTTGCTAATTACTGCTCTGTTTAGGCCAGGAGTCTACAATCTCATCCACAAAGGACCGGCATTGTGGCAGAATTTCATTCCAAATAAGCAGGGGTGCCTTAGATCAGTGGTTCCCAACCTAGAGATCGCGTGGGGTGCGCACAATTTTGTCTGTGCTGAGGTTACCAAAATTTGTACACATTAAATTCATAAAATCCTAATATCTGAGAAACGTAAAAGTGTGAGTGTATAAACACCAAAAAATTAATCACTTTATTCTTTTTGTGCGTCTCTGCGGGTAGGAGTTGGGGTTGGGGGGGAGCTGGCTTGTCTTGGACACAGGCAAGGGGGGCTTCAAGGAAAAACGGTTGGGAACCACTGCCTTAGATCATTTATAAATTGTTTAAAGAGTGAAAACTTATTAAAAAAGTGTTCTCAGGAGTCCTTCTGCTTGATTGGAATGAGAACCTGCACCCACTTTGGGCCTTAGGGGCTGATTGGTGATCCCAAAGTGCTTTAGGGTATGTTTCATGGTGGAATGTTTTTTGTTTCCTCGTATATTAGGTAGTCCAGTTTGATGTGCATTACTCCTTGTCTCAGTTGGACTCCTGCTCCTCTCATTACTCAGACCTGTGGGTTATTCTCCTCTCTGCAGTCAAGGTAACACCTTCAAGTTCTGTGACCTACAAATGCATGCTTTGTCATCTTTCATGCTGCATGACAAGATCTGCATAAAGGACTGCATACACCCTTCTAACACACTCATTCAGGTCACCAAACTACTTGTTAATGAACTGATGTGTTGAATCAGATGTGAGTGAGGAGACAGCAAGCAGCAAAAAATGTGGTGTGGTGGGGTGTGGTAAGATTTATAGGATCAGTGTACATTAGGGTGTGTTCAGTCTTGACAGGTTTGGTTTGAATTCCTGGTGCGACTGCTGTTAGTGTGGGTAGTTACAGATATTACAACACTTCCACATGAACCAAATACACTGACCCCCTTAGCAGATTGGTTCTTTGATTTTATACCCATGTGACTTTTGTTTACATTTGGTTTAATGTTAAAAATGTCACTGTGAATGCCAAGCAAACATGCACTAAAATGAAACAATTATTTTTTGCTTTGGTTCGAACCATGGCGGTCAAGCTGTATGTATTAACAAACCCTTAAAAGTAAGACTTGTCTATTAACTATGTCCCATTACTGTTGGTTCTGAAGATATTCTGGGGATACCACCCCAGAGACAGTGTTTGTACCCTGAAAGGTACAATGTAGTGCATTGTTTTGCTTCTCATGGTTTGAACCCACCCTTAAAACAAGCAAATGTGTGTTACAATGTTCCTTTACTGACCTTTCTGTTGAGAAAACCACCCCAGACACAGTACACGGAAAAGTACAATTTTGTGCAGTGTAGGAGAGCATATTACTTTCACATACAAAGTGAAAGGGAGAGTACTATGTGTCAACACAAGCCAAAGCTAAATAAGCATATGTGTTAAAATGTAGTTCTGTTGCTCCAGGGCTAAAAGGGGGGCTTTATAACCCTTTAGCTGATGCTTGCCATTGGGTATGATGGCCTTAGGGTCTAGAGTGTCCCATTGTAATGGCGATGTGTTTTTATGGAAGTAATACATGTTTATAGAAATGTTTGTGCACAAATAAACACCACACAGCAAGGGGTGTACATTAAAATAATTAAATTCACTGTAAAGTGTAAGTAAAGTAACCATTCTGTCATATGTTAACACAACACAGCACACGGTGTAAACAGCAAAAAATTCTTCTCTGTGTTTAACCTGTTCACCAAGTGAAGCAGCGGGCAGCCAGAAACACAGCACCTGAGGAGCAGTTTGCAGAGACGGCTCAAGGGTACCTCAGTGGTGCCATGAGCAGTCAAGGGGTTTGAACTCACAACCTTCTGATTGCAGGCCCACTAACTGTTCCTCCTGTCTGGATCATTTTGGGCAAATATTGTATCTCATGCCATAATAATAAGCTCCTCCGTTCTCTGCTGCAGGTCAGTCTGCTCCTGTACGGCACATACCTGGCTGGACTGACCAGCAACGTGAGCCTGCCCCCCGTCAACCAGTCTCTCACCATCATGGCTGCCGTGTGTCTGGTCACCGCGTCCACAGCCATAGCTTTACCTGTGTCATGGTACCTGTACACCTGGCCCAACCTGGTCTACAGCATGGTGTCTGGAGCCATCTTCATCTGCACCACCGCCATTAACTGCCTGCTGTTCGTTCCTCAGGTGAGTAGCAAAGACATCTGTGCCAGGATCAGTCACTTGTTACTTGTTATGCTATAAAGAGTGGATGCAGGAATAATGAAGAGAATGTGAGTTTGAGAATATAAAGTATGACATTAAAGACATTCAAAACCACAGTTTCTTTACTAGGGGTGTGAAAAATGCACCAGTGCAAACAAGGTAGTGATTCAACTGGACTGACCTTGGAATACGGTTAATGCATTTTCTAGCTATTTCCAAAATACATTTTGTGCTTTGGCATATTGTTGTATACTGGAAGGTCCCTATTATGATCTGAATATTTTTTTCCAGACCCTGGCAGACTTGGATAACTTCGACCTAACGCTCCCTAATTTTGTTTTACAAACATGTCATATAATTTACAATTAAATAAACGATTACGATTCATCCAACTAAAGAAGTTGTGGAAATTGTGGTGTAGTCTCAGATTTCATTATGCACTGGATTCTTTTTTACCGATCATAATAAAATCAATGTAACAAGGTTAAAGAAGTACATTTTAGTTAAACACTAGTTACTTGTTAAGGTATAGTTACTATAGTTAAATAAAAATACATATACTATAGTGTCAAAGTTTTATGAAAGCAAGTATTAAGTATGAAACTAAATAAAAAAAGACATTTAAACTCAAGATACTGTGTGTGTAGTGTATCAGGTAATATATGTTTCTATTCTTTGCATAATGATCAGATATTGCAGTTGTGCGTACAGTGGAATGAATTTAAAGAAAAATGTCAAGGAATTCTTGTAAGAGTAAAATGTCAAAAGGGGAAAAACCCTCCTAAAGCTTTGAAGGCCCAAAAAACACAAGGAGTACATTTTCATCTCAGAAATATTTCTGAGTGAATGTAGAATTATTACATTTCAGAAATACTTGAATAAAGTGTCCTTAGACCTCAGACGTTTTCCACCCCTCCTGCCCATTGACTTTGCCTTGAGGATACAGAACAAATTCAGGCATTATCAATCAATAAAAGCAGCTCAAGAGGTGGTGACTCAGCATCCGACATCAAAGCCATTTGCCCAGATGTCCATGTCGGCGTGGAGAGGACATTGCCGGTGTCAGCTCTTTGACAGAGTGGATTTTGGCTGATAATACTGCAACACCGCTTTTGAAGATAGAGTTTGTTCAAACTACTGATAAACAAGTGTCTGGCACTGGTCAACAACTCAAATTCCATTCAGAGCAGAGAACAGTGCCAATATACACTTCAGTCAGACACTCAACCCTGTGTTCCCCAAGGTGTCCTACAGCATGACACACTCCCCTGCCAGACGTGTTAAAGCAATTTGTTCATATTGTTCATAGTCACATTCAAAGTATTGTTTTCTTTTTTTGTCCCGCTGGTTTTACCAGTGTGAAAATTAAATGATTGAATGACAGCGTCATTTTAAACAAATATGATGAACTGGCACTTATTAGTCGGGTATCTGTTTCCGTGACTTAGTGTCTTCATTAGCTCTGTCATATGTTTCTATGAGTTATTAGCTTCATTAGCCCTGGCATACATTGTCGGCTACATTGCTGCGATGTAAAATTAAAGAAAACATTGAATACTAAACTTTGGACACTAAACATGTCTGATCGGTAACTTTTGGAGGTTTAAGTAAAATTTTTTACCCAATGTTTTCTTCAGCTAAGCCTCCTGTATCAGTGCTTAAAAGGAGTGGTCTGTATAGCATATATCAGGCACTCTACACTCAGTCTCAAGGCCAGAGAGGACTTTGAATGCGCATGTTGATGAAACTTTGAGAGCGATCAGCCTTGAGCTTGTGTGGGTGGCTAAAGTTAACACAAAGCACAAAACTAGAAAACACAAGAGGAAGGGTTTGAATGATGTGTCATGCACATCTGCGAAGGCCTCTGAGCTAACACTAACATGAAGAAATGTGTGTACATCCTACTTCCAGCTTACAAGACTGATATAAGAAGAAAGACATGTATGTGAGAAAGGTCTTTCTTGTGTTCCCCACAGCTGACCCAATGGAGGCAGTTTGAAGAGGAGGTGAACCCCCACCCCAGCCACATGGCCAAGTACTTCAGCAGTCCAAGCAAGAGCCTGCGCTCCATGTATAGTGAGGATGAAATCTACTACCTGCTTGGAGAAAACGACTCCATGAAGAGGCTAATCAGTGAGGTACGCGCTTCACATTGCCCACATATGTCTCATGGTGCTCCGTCATCACTAACAGACGACTCAAGCCTTCGCTTATAGATCTTCCCTCCTGCGGACTTTACTGTCAGGCCTAGTGTAACACACCTGGACCTAATCAGTGTTAACATCTGAGTTCAGTTACAGCGAGAACCTGTATATCTTCAGAATAAGGGCTAGAGTGTCGGTGTATGTCTCCATGCTACATATAAATTGTATGATAATTGGTGTGCAAGAACATCTATGCTTAAAATGCTATGTTATCTACTTTGTCTATCATTTAAATACTTTCAAATACTCTTTACAGTAACATCGTAGTTGTTGGTACATTTCAGATCCAGTTTTCTAAAATACAAGCCAAAACAGCGGAATTTGTGCTAGTTACTTACATTCTGCCAGGTGAACACTTACCAGTCTTAAACCCTACCTTAAGCCAGAGAATCTCTCGGAGAGTCGATACACTGTGAATAAGTTGCTGACTCCAAAGCTCTGCTGTCCCTGACATACACATTAGTAGACTGGTTACAGTTCTGAGTTACAATTGAAATGTTATCTTTATTTTAAACCAAACTAGAAATGATTTATAATCAAGTTCATAAATGTTATACGTCTCCCTCTCTGTTTATTGATTTTTGTACTGGGAAATAATATTGTGCAGAATATTCATCAATTTTTCATCTCTAAGTAAGAATCAGAGTGAACTCAAACAGCCCTGCCTTGGATGAGTTGTCCCTGTGCAGGTTTTGCTGCCATTTTATCATGTGTGTATTTAAACACAGCAGTAAAGTGCTGCTCTTAGTAAAGATGATAATGCCACGAGCTCTGAGATTAGTGGTTTGTCAAAGCTCCCAAACTAAGATTCCAGACGTGGGTGTGAGGAGCGTTTTGCTATGCGTCACTGACCCATATTTGAGACTCAGCCCTTTTGTTTTACATTTCCTCAAGGCATGGCTTTGTGACTTCATATCCTGTTAAAGCCTTTCCTTCCTCATTCATTCACTTGCAGTGACCTTTATCAGTTCAAGGCGCCTTTTTTTAGCTGATTAGTATCAGATGCTTTACCCAAATACAGAGTTCTCCAGAACCAGGACTGGGAACTCCTCAAGGATTTAGGTGCTTGAGGTATAAAATCTGACTTTTTAATGTATATGTTCTCTGCTTGCCAGAAAAACGCAGTAATAGACAGCCTCCAGGAACAAGTGAACAACGCCAAGGACAAACTACTAAGACTGATGTCAGTGGGCCATCTCCCGGACGAAGGAGAAATGGACTCGTCCACTACCAACCTCAACTCCTGCTCCACTCAAACCACTGTGGTCCCTCTCGAGCCGACTCCCTCTCCTCTCCGAGACTCAGACGCCTCTCCTCCTGCAGTTCTCTCCCCTCCACCATATATTCCTCCACCCTCACTTCCTTCTGAACCTTCGTTAGTATCCTTCAGTCGAACACAGCCTGGAAATTCAGCCCCTTCAGTGCCTTCACCACCTCTGTCTCCTCGCAGTCCTGAAGGAGCATCACTGTCATCCCAGGCTGGGCACTGGAGGCTTGAATGTGTGGGTTTGACCTCAGAGCGGAACACAGATGAGATGCGGCAGAAACTGAACACAGGTGTGGACACTAGAAGTGAATCTGTTGGGTCTGTTGGGTTAAATTCACTGGATATCCATAATAAATCACAGGATTCTGCACCATGTGCTTTGACCATTCCACCTCACGGCGATGCAGGAGGTGCAGTGGTGGAGTCCCCAGTGTCTCCAGGGGTAATAGGGGCAGGTCGACTGGGTTTTGTGAGCAATGAGCAGCTGCAGGAGATTCTACAGGACTTGAGTGTGGATGCTGCCATCAGCTCACACCAATCCCCCGGTGGAGCAAGGAGACCCTCCAATCCTGCTCGTGATGACCTCAATGCCCTCATCACTTTCTCTCCACTCTCTCCTCTTTCCCCTCGATCACCTTTGCACTTCTACTTCCCCAGCATCTCACCATACATGATGCGAAAACGCAGACCTCCCTTCCACACCTCCAGAGCAGGCCCTCCTCCTTACTATTACCCAGGCTCTGCACCCCCCGGCTGCAGAAGGGGGTCAGCGCCACCTGGCCAAGAGAGACTGAGGGAACCTGATCTGAAAACAGCCTCGACACACTGTGCTCAGAAGCCTGAGTCAAACATTAACCAAGGTAGAGCACACGAGGACGAAGATGAGGGTGAAGGAGCAGGACAGCATGACCACTCACGGTTGGGCAGGAGGGGTTCCAGACGCCCCCGTCGAGGGTCTTGCTCTGCGAGACGTCCCAAAAGTCCTTTAATGGGGCACATGGAAGGGACTCGAGTTGCAGACCCATACAGCTACTCAGACTCAGAGTCCAGTAGTTCGGAGGATTACTGTTACTACCACCGACCCTACTGTGAAGCCTGCCTTCATAACCCTTATGCCTGCTGTGGAAGCAGCACCTCGGACACATCAGACAGCGAGTTTGAGGATCTTTACCGTTCCTCTCACCCTGTGGTCAATTTTAAAGAGGACCTCAAACCCACTTTTGTCTGAACAAAAGGGGACTTGGATGAGACTCTCTGAACAGCTGGTGTGTGTGATATTTAAATTACTGTAAAAGACTCAGTAAGAAACCTAAGCGACAAACATGGCACTAAAACGTATTTACACTACAGGCCAAAAGTAAGGAAGATAAAAATGTTGTTCTAAAGAGATAGCAGGTAGTGAGATGTTGGATTAACATAATCCAACAGTGTAAAATAACCGATTTTGAGTTTGTTTTTGCTTAAATTTTACATTAAACCGAATATTACCTTCCGATTTTTTGATATCATGTTCCTAAAATAATGACCTTCAGAGGTTTTGTAAGTTCTAAAAGTCACTTTTTGACTGATGGACAATTTTCTAAAATGTATCCCATAGATCAGGGATGCCCAAATCCGGTCCTGGAGGGCTGGTGTCCAGCACAGTTTGCTATTTTCATGCTCAAACACACCTGGATCAACTTATCTTTTACTTCCCATGGTTTAATAAGTGAGACCAGACCTTTCTGTCAACAGTATCCCATCAACCTGAATGACCCATTTAGCCACTGAATGACTGGAGGTTACATTTAGATTTTTTTCACTTATTTTAAAGGGCTCAAATCATATGTTAAAGTTTAAAAAGTGTCATTCACAATCCAGTACAGCTTTACGCAAACTTTGTGATGTCACAAAAAAATGACTTCTATTTAACTATCCAGGCCAAAAGAGTTTACCTCTGCCCAGTCAGACAGAAGTTATTAGAATTGTTTCAGCTAAGAATGTTTTTGCACGAGGCACAACAAGGCAGGGAGCTGGTTAGAACAGAGGTCTTTACCCTAAATCAGTGTTAAAGGCAGAGCAACAAAAATAGCCAGTTTCATTCTAAAGAAGGCTTAGGAGTAGTCGTAAGTAATTACAAAAGTAGGAAAAGGGTCATGTCCAACATCTTTATTTTGTGTTTCAAAAGCCACACATACTTCACAGGACAGATTTTTGTAGGGTACGGGAATTTAAACATTTAAAAACAGTGAAAGGCCTGAGTAGTGTTCATTGGGCTTTAAATACTTCTTGGTGTTTCCAAATGAGTTCTCAAAAATCCCTTCTGTTTACACTTTATATTCAACTAAAAGTGTAGTGTGTTCATTTGCTCATTTATAGATCATTTCAAAATGTTCTGTTATTATACTGAATTGAGATATTTGGATGGTGTGTTTAAATGTTGTTTGCCATCTTTCACTACGTTCATTTATCTCAGGTCAGTATTTCAGTATTATGAAAAAACATGTAAAACGAATTTATCAGAAGTATTTCAAAGTCTTTTTATTTAATCCAGTCCAGTGTTTGCTATATAATGCACTCTAGTGTTTGAAATATTGGAATGAAGCAATTCATTTGAAATGTATCTCATATAAAAAATACATACACATATCATTTATTTACATTTGGGTGCCCTAACATTATGTATTTTGAGTAAATACCAATTTTAAGATCATATTTATTATCTGAAATAGAGATAAATAAGCTTTAGAATTCATTTGGGGTTAAAGATGAAGTATACAAACACTTAATATGGAAACAAATATATAATGAACCAACATAATGAACATTAATTAATTCAGGCCAACTCCAGTTATAAATGTGCTTTTGCCTCTAAGACATGTCAGTTGAAGATTTCTGTCAGGGTCTAAAGGGTTAAATATGAAGTATATAAACACTCAATATGCATTTGAAATATATGTGAGATATATTTTGAATACCAATATTATATATTGAATAATTCCTGGATGTTTCCATCGTTTCACAATCCCTCTGCAATGCCTCCATCGACCCCTAGGGGTTCACAAACCCTTGGTTGGAAAATACTGTCTCAGACTAAGAATGTTTTGGAAAAGGTTCTTTGGTTAAACTTGGTTTTGTTTTAGAGCTGAAACTTGAAATACATGCTTCTACACTTTTGGCCAGTAGTGGATTTACGAAAGAACACTTAAGTGACTCCAAATCAGAAGTGCCTGCATGCATTGATGACATGATCAAGCTTTGGTTTTCTTTGTATTTCCTCGTCTCTGTAACTGCTTGAGTGTTGGGCAGCTCAAAGCTGAGCATGACTCGGTGCCAGCGATGCACCATTACCCACATTTGGTCATAAGGTGATGTTATGGTGGTCCTCCTTATTCTCGTCTCATTAGCATGACTGTTACGATGAGCTGATCGTGCAGTAAAGGGAGAGAGAGCCAGCAGAAAGGTCATCTTAGATGGGTGTGGCACATGTTTACATTTGATTCTTTTTGGTATTGAGGTGCTTATAAGCCTTCTGTTCCAACACATACATTTCTATTACATAGACGTGGGAGCACTGACCATAAACTACTGCACATGTGGTTACTTTACTGTAAAGAAATGATGAAATGATGAAATGCCCTGTGACTGAACTCATATCATGGCCTTACATGAAAGGACTAGTTTGCAGGTGTATATGCTTGGGTTGAGCCGTTCTGATTTCAGCAAAAATGTTCACTTACACAATATAGATCAGTGTGTTTCAGAATGTGCTTATTGTGTTAAAGAGACCAAATGAGCAATGCGGTATAATTAGCCTCATTAAACCAAATTAAAGTGTTTGCATTTCTGTTTATATTTGACTTGTTTGAATGTGAGGTCACTCTGTGTTTTATTATTTATGTAATTTAATGTTTGATTTTTACTATGCCTGCTGTTTAGTTAATATACTTCTTTAATTGCTGTTTTCATGCTTCTGGTCTTTTCTTTTTGGCATTTTTATTCTGTTTGAGTGTTTGATATTATTTACTTTGTCTCTCAAATCTCACATCCAAATATAGGCTGACATCTCATAGTACCTGCTTTTCATGCATAGTATGTTTATTGTTAAAGCTGCGTTCTCCAGTCCTGGGCTTATATTAGTATTTCTACATTGCACTGTAAGATTTTGCCTGATCAAGCATTCATTCTGAATTATTAGAATGCAGGCAAAACATTACAGTGATAATTACTGAATCTGTAACATTCTGTGACATATAACGAAGCTCATTGAAGTTGCCATATGAGGAATGTGTGTGTGTGTGTGTGTGTGTGTGTGTGTGTGTGTGTGTGTGTGTGTAACGTGTAATGCTTTGTTGCCCGAGGAGGTGTTTGCATGAAGGAAAGAGGAAATATTAGCTAAGCCTGACAGGTTCCATTTGAGATGCAGGCCTTATTTGTTGAATATAACCTGTGAGATGGACTCTGAGCAACGAGATTCACTTTTAAAACCACAGACAACAAAAGTGGCCATTGCAATAGCAGATATAGGAAGAAAAGCATGTTCCTGTGTGACTCTTTCAGTGCTATAGATAAAGACATAAACATGCTGCAGGCTAATAACTAATGGGGGAACCGAGAACAAGACAGAGAAGGTCAAAAAGCTTCACTTCATTGAAGCTGTTGCACATCTTATATAACCATCATGCATTAACACTAATGCATTGTACATATCAAAAATCCCAATCAGAATCTTTATATGCAAAAAAACATGTATATGTGTGTGTGTGTGTGTGTGTGTGTGCACAGATAATCTGTAATAAGCACAGTGGGATTACAATCAAATACTAAAGTACATATTTGAGCAGGGCATTCTGCTCACTCACACACACACACACACACACACACACACACACACACACACACACTCATATATAACCTGAACAATGTCTGCAGTGTGACAGCGAGCATTAACCTGCAAAGAGGCCATTATGATTAGGGAATATTGCTGCCATGATAGTGTGTGCTTGGTCTGCAACAATGTTGAGGTAAGTTTTATGTGTCAAAGAAACCTTCACATGAATGACAGGATCCAGTTTTCCCAGCAAAACTCTGCCTAGAGCATCCCACTGCTTACTGGCTTGTCTTCTTCCTATAGTGCATCCGGGTGCCATCTCTTCCTCAAGTAAATGACGAACACACACCTAACCGTCCACATCATGTAAAAGAAAATTCGTTACACCAGACCACCTTCTTCCTTGGTCTAACGCTGAAGCTGCCATATATACGTATATTCAGTAAACCCATGACTATCGCACCTGCATATAGTGAAAAATCGTGAATGCGTGATGTGGTAAAAATGCCTGTTTTTACACTGTAAACACTAAACATGGCCCCCAAAATGTCTAACCTTGCTTC
This sequence comes from Brachypetersius gabonensis, assembly GCA_037577145.1. Lineage (NCBI taxonomy): Eukaryota > Metazoa > Chordata > Actinopteri > Characiformes > Alestidae > Brachypetersius > Brachypetersius gabonensis. The sequence goes on along the minus strand of JBBJLR010000002.1, from coordinate 17,573,791 downwards.
AACACATCCCAATGGTACTAATTGGATATTTTAAGAGACTGCCAGGACCTTGCATGTCCCATTCTGCCAATGTCCTGTTGGAGAGATGGTGCAAGCTGTGTCTGCACAATTAAACACTGGAGTTATTGATTAGTGCACCGTAAAGTAATGAACTCAATAATTATAAGGCTTGTCTGGATGTGATGGGCTGTATAGAGCACAGGGTTAACGTCAGAGCCAGACTCCAGACTTTCTCAGTAGTTTACTCACATCTCTTGTAACCCTGCCCCGACATGACAGTTCCCACACCACTAGTGAACACATTAATGCGACTTGGTTTCTGTGTTAATCGCGGGGCCAAGACTTTTGAAGACTCTGAGTTTCTGTTATATCTGTGTAGATGAAAGGTCAAGGGAAATCTGCCATGCGTATGGTGCTGTGATATTAATCTGACCTGCCTCGGTCACGGTGCCATGCGTATGGTAATTTTGACATTACTCTTCGTCTCGTGTTGCAAGTCCAACAAGACCTGGGCTGACCAGTCAAAAAAATAATATTGTCCTTTTGTCACACTTGAAGATCTCAGAAACTGAAATTATTAACCCCAAAAAGCTGTTGTATGTGTTATAACCTATATGTAGACAAACAGGCCATCTTTCCTATTAAAGGGCTCTTATCTTACATTTACCATAACTTTCATGAAGTTGTGATGTCACAAAAGCAATGACTTCAAAGTACTGTTGCATATTTTTGCAACACCTATGAACAGTGCTTTGGAAGTTGAACAATGTTTACACTTTTATTTTAAAATAGCAATAAAAAGATACAAGCGTTTTTCATAACTTAGATCAGAAGACCAAAATGTGTCAAGCCGACTAGCAACAGTGCTGCCTGGTTACGGGATCTGCTTTCCGATTTGCTGCGTTTGTTTAGGTCGGGAAGTCTATAGGCTGGTTTTCACGTCAATCAGTCATCAAGCTCAGCCCAATTCTGCCCAGCCAGCCATCTACGTCTTTTGGACCGTGTACTCTGTGAACGCGGGCTTCTGATTGGCTCCTCGCTTGCCTCACCCTCACTGACTGTAGGAGTGGGGGAGGGTGAGAAAGGACGTCTGATGTTTAGGTTGGTGAATTCTAAAGGCTCTTCTGCACGTCAATCAATAAGCCCGCCCCCTTTCTCTCCTGGCAGCTGGCTACGTCTTTTGGAACGTGTGTTTTGCGAACGGGGATTTCTGATTGGTTAAAAGTGCCCCGCTCTTCCCGCCTTTATGAGCTGTAAAAGAGTATGGGCTTCTGATTGGCTGAGAGCTGCTCGCTCACCCCGCCCTCGTGCCCCGTAGAAGATGGGGAGGATGTGGAAACGGCGTATGATTGGCTGACAGCTCCACGCTCGCCCCGCCCTCATGCCGTGTAGAAGAAGGGGAGGGTGTGGAGAAGACGTCTGATTGGTTCGTGCGCGTTCACATTTTCCGATTCTCGTCGCTGCGGTTTTGGCGTAGCACCGCCTGCTCCCTTTACCCGTCCCCGAGGTACGCTCTTTGCGTAGCGGGGGGTCGTAGTGACAAAGGGAGCGAGCACAGAGGGAGAGGAGAGAAGTGAAAAATAGAAGAGCCTGTTCTTCTGGATCTCCGAGTGGAACCTTCTTCTCCAGACTCAGGACAGCAGCGCGGAGGCCCTTTTAGAACACCGTAGAGTCCGCGTTAACCGGAGTTTTACATTGTATCGACCGGTGTGCATGGAGTTGTGCGGGGCTGAGTGGCAGGCCGCTGGGAGCCGTGTTCAGACCGGGCCGCTGGAGAACCCTCTCTCCCGGTTCTAACGGAGGAGAACCGCCATGGCCAGTTCTGCTCTCAACCTCACCACGTGAAGACAGACCACACTACGGTGCTGCGTTTACTCCAGAAACGGCTCTGAAACGGACCCGTTTCAGGTTACAAATAGTCTGCCAGGTTTACCGGAGAAGGTTCACCTTTTTCTGTTTGTTCTATGTCATTTTCATGGGTTCCTGTGGCTGAGAACTCAAAGTAGAACCCAGAGCAGTAGAGGGATGATTTGAGAGACCTGAAGGTGGTCGGGAGTTAAAGAAAAGGCTCGGGAAGGAGTGAGGGAAAGAGGGGAGAAGGGACCTCAGAGTTGTTTTGCCCTCTTTTAGTCCATTTTTAAGAATTGATCTGATCCAGGGACGCCGGAGGGTCAGGGTTCTTCAGGGCTGTTTCTTAGCTTAAAAAAGAAACTAGTTTGACCAGGATAGGAGCAGGAGAAGGTGGTCTTTGAGTTGGGAATATGTCTGGCCGGCCTAGGACCACCTCCTTCGCAGAGAGCTGCAAACCCGTGCCGCAGCCCTCCTCCTTCGGCAGCATGAAAGTCAGCAGTGAGTATCACCTCCTTTCCCTAATTTTTCATCTTTTTATTCTTTTCTGCATCCCTGAAAGTCTTAGGTTCAGTCCCAGCCCATGGGCCCATCCATTAGAATTCAAATGTCCAGCGGAGAATTTATTAATGAGAAGTGTATTTCAGATTCCAGCATGATCTAAGACCCCCATGGAAAGAAAATATTCGTTTTAACATGTCAGTAATGCCAAAAAGAATGCTGGCCCTCTTTTATTAAAAAACAAGTGATTCTCTCCTTTTCTCAGATTTCCAGGCTTCGTTTTGAGACCTGCCACATTTTTTTCACCCACACACAGGTCCCTCTCTGTTTAAAGCAGCCCTGTAGTGGTGTCTGGTCTTGAAAAGGTCAAATATCTCAATTTAAGTTGATTTAATACTCGCTGGGTATTTTTCAGGTCCACCTTAAATACTGCAGTTATCTGTATGGGCCTTTTGCAGGCGCTGCACTGCAAAAGCATTCGTTTTTAAGGGGGAACGGGCAATTTCAATATGAGAGTCTGGACCTCGTATATTTCCTGTATATTTACCTTAATGGCCAAGTGATGTCTCTTTATTCTAAAATAACTTATATTCCTGATATAGCTGGACCAATTCGTGCTGTTATCTGCTTAAAATGGAACATGCATATGTATACAAAAGACTGTTTTAATAATGTTTTAAACATTGTTTTTAAACTAATGCCAAAGGTAAAAAGCCACATTAAAACCGTTCTAAACGGTTTCTAGTAAAGAAATGTACTTTAGATTTTGTTTTTCGAACTCCAGCACGTTCTGATACACCAGGAAAGAAATCACTTTGCAAATGATCAGTAATGCCAAATGTAAAAAGACATAGTAATATCATTATGAACGTTTGCTAGACAAGAAATGTATTTTAGATTTTGTGCCTTAAACATGATCTGAGACACCCAGGAAAAACATACTTGGCAAATTCTCAGTTTTCTTTTACATTTCTCACTAATGCTAGAAGTAAAAAGTCACATGAATACCACTATGAATCAAATATGGTCCAGGATAAGTACAATATTAACGGTTCACTATGTGCTTTATTGGCTAGAGGTGCGACACATATCACATTTATAATGAGACTGTTTTAATACAGTTCACATCTGTTTTAAGAGGGCAAAGAAGACACATTAGCGACTGACACTATCCAGGTTGGTTCTGTGTAATCAGAAAATCTCTTTATAGTCTTTTTAACAAAATGCTGGTAGTAAATTAAGCCTTCAAGCCCCTCAAGCACTCTTCTGGTGTAAAAGGTCTGGACACAGTTTAACAGTGATGCACAGTTACATCAGATCAGTGGAAAGGTCGATAAGAGCTGAACACCAGTCCTGCAGTAATGGGCAAGAGAGGCCTGTGCACTGTATGTCAGTAGGTTCAACAGTAAAAGGAGGGACGTCACTCTCAGAAACGATGAAAATTTAGCCTGAAATGTCACAGCTCATGGTGTGTGATGTCATGTAGTAGCAGTGTTTTTTCTCTGTGAGGTGATATAGATTCAAGCATTATAGACTATTTTAAAATGCTTGACACATGGAGTTACCTTTGTTAAATATATCCCATTTTAAAAGGTCAGATTAGTATCAGTCAATACTGAGCAGAAAAATGAGGGTGTAAAATTAGTTCAGAAGCCATGATAAAGGCCAAAAAGCCACCAAACAAAGCAACTCAAATAGAACACGTCCCTCACTCATACAGCACATCACAGCATATTCTGTACATTCTGCGTAATCTTGGTCCACTAAGGACTCGAGTCAGCGTTCTAATATCAGGCCATATCCTGATGTTTTAATGTGTAATATGAGAGTATGAGATACTCTACGTTTTTACTTTCAGCCAGGATTTAGTTCTTGACTGCTTGGTAAAGGTGTGTTTCAAGCTGATGTAAAACAAATGCAACTTATCTTGGTTCAACAGGGATTGGATAACAGTAGTCAGGGATCTAATATCAGACCAAGTCCTGATTTAATTTTTTACCCCACAAACCATGCGAGGGTTTCATTTCCCAGGCCAGTCTGTAGAGTTTTCCAACTCAGATATGCCATGTTTTTATCTTCATGACTGCTTGGTAAAGGTGTATTTTATCTTTGGCTGGGGTGTCCAGTCTAATCCATGGCTGCAGGTTTCTAGTCCACATGATGAGTCGCTTGAAGACCAAACTAATTAAACAATCCATGCTGACCCTTAGTGAACAAGACTGAGCGTCCATGATCTGTAGCATTTTTGAAGACTAGATTGAGAAACTGCAGTTCGGGTTTCAAGCTCTGCATCCAGATATGAAAAGGTCAGTTAGGTTCTTTACTGGCTGCTGTCCTTTTTCTGTTTTCTTCCTTTTAGTTGTATTTAGATGAGGTTAGTTTTCAAAAGGGGAGGTGGTAAATCCAATAGTCACTCTCATCTCTCGTAATTTATATAGCAATTTCTTCTCTTATGCACTCATCAGAATTACAGACCCTCTGTGGTAAAATTACATTAGCCCAGCTCTTCATGGAAAAGTAATCCTGTCCAAATAGCACTTTTCAGGGTGTTGATGGCAACAGTAATTTTGCCACCTGTTCTTTAAAGTCCTTTGCAGGAAAGGCTCCAGTTGCTTGAGCAGTTTTTGGAAGTACAGCAGAGGTTTTCAGAACACCAGCAGAGCGTGACACTGTAGCGCAGCATTCAATCTCAAAGCCTTTGACATTTCTGTCTTGTTTTGACACATATTGATTAGAACTATGAGGTTTTGTTTTTGACTAAAGTGAGAATGGGATCCTAACCAATTTGCCTTGAAGGTGGAAAAGGCAGCTTTTGTGCTGTAACTCACTTAATGATTACAAGAACAAATAACAAGCCATTTGGTGAGATTTTCACTTCATACACAAGATTAAATCTCAACAAAGGAAAAGAACTAAGCTGCTCACTTTGCTGAAGTTGCTCAGCTCAGTAATTCAAGCTTGACTGTGGAAGGCCTGAAGCCATGTTGCCTTCATGGAGGAAAACTCATTCTTAGATCAGATTTGGTACAAATGGTGTCACCTTTCACCGTGTGTGTGTGTGTGTGTGTGTGTGTGTGTGTGTGTGTGTGTGTGTGTGTGTGTGTGTGTGTGTGTGTGTGT
>JBBJLR010000002.1:17543664-17554101 GCA_037577145.1 Brachypetersius gabonensis | reverse complement strand
TGTGCTGGAGGTAGGATTCGAACCTGTGACCTTTTTTTGGTCCGGAGGCAAGTATCCTACCACTAGGCCACCACCATCCCCATTCACTGCACTGATGTACATACTGCATTGCATGAAAATCCCAGCTATCATGACAATGATGCAATCTTTGTAATGCAGTTGAGTGTTTTTACGTATATACTGTTAATATCCACAATAGACTCATAAAAGCATATTGTGACTTGATTTAACATAACAAAAACTTTCATATTTTTTATTATTATAATGGGGACACAGGAGCCAACAGTAGTGGCGTGTGAGTTGGAGCTAAAAAAAAAGAAAAAAGGAAGAAGTATTACAAAAATAAAACCTGATTAACACAATTTTGCTTAACATTTCGGAGTAAGCAGTTTCTGTTACTCTGCAGGCCTGGTGCTGACTAATTACATCATGAAGCTGTAATGCTGCCTGCTTTTGCACTGTGGACTTAAAACAGCATTTAGTGGAACCAGACTCAATAAAACTGTCAATATAAGCGGATCCTGTGGGCCATTTTAAGGGTAGAAAGGAAGAGGGATACTTTAAGAAAAGAAGTGACATCAGACACAGGATAGATGCAGCCTAGTGGGCACTAACCTCCACCCAAACCCGGTGCCTTTAAATGGCCTGAGAGGATGTGACGCTGGTGTCTAAATATTCCTGTTATGTAAAGATGGGAGTGATACGCCATGTCCCTTGGGGAGAAGCCTACACAATGAGTACCAGTCAGCAGCCACTCTGACTTCATGTCTGGGTCAAAAAGCTTGTTTTTGTGCTGCTGTCATGGCAGCCTATATTCTCTACCACAGAAAAAGCCATTCAGAGGTGAAGGCGCAGATGTATAGGAGGCAGCTCATAAAAAAAAAAAAAAAGGCAATGTAATGACAGATGACTGAATTTTTTGGCTAATTGTATCTGTGGGTTTAATTTATGCAGCATGTTTATTTTATTGTAAAGTATTAATTATTTATTAAAACATGCTACTATAAATATTTCCGCCACAGGAAATCCCACAGATAATGCAGACATGTTTTTTTAACAGCTAAATTAATACATCTGGTACTATTTTTTTTTTATTTATTTTTTTTTATATAACACTGCCTTTTTTTTATAATTGATTAAAGTCCATGCCAGTTTTTAAAAAATGTTTCTATGTTGGCATTCTCAAATCCCTCTAAAAGGACTGCATACGTAGTCATTTTAGACTATTAGGCTTTTAACCAGGTGAAATATTGGCAGATTTAATTGGTGGTATCTGGGTTTGTAACAGTACCTGCTTTTATAGTAAGTAACTGTTATTTGGTAAAACTGTAACAATGGAGAAGGAATTTGGGGCTCTGGGCTCCTCTCCAGCATGTGAATCAGTACTGCTTGTGCTGTATGTTTTGTCTAATCAGACTTTCTCTCCTGTTCTGTTCCTGCAGAAGGACGAGGTGTATCTGAACTTGGTGCTGGACTACGTCCCAGAGACCGTGTACAGAGTAGCCAGACACTACAGCCGAGCCAAACAGACTCTGCCCATGGTTTATGTGAAGGTGTGTATGAGGCGCTCTGCTGTATAGAAAAGTGTGTGCATCCTTTTTACTCCTCATGATGCTTTTAGCCCCTTTCACACACTTTTTCACTTGGGGAATCTGATTGTAATAAAATGGGAAGCTGGGTTCAAGATCCTGGTTAAAGGTGCCAAAGCAATTGACCTGCATGTGACCTTCACTACAGAACAGACATTTGGGGCACCCTCGGATTAAAAAAAAATGATATGCTGCTGTTTAAAAGATTTTCGACCTTTTATTTTCTGGTAACACATTATTTAGCCACAAATACTAGCTGTTGGTTTTAAAGCATGAATATCAGGTGTGTCTTTAGTGGATCATGAAAAATTATATCACAGCACACAATTCCTTCTGGTTTATGGATCATTGGAAAAGATGTAATTCTTCAACCGGATAATGATCCCAGCCGCTCCTTTGTGCCAAAATTATATTAAGTCCATAGAAAAGCAAACGGTTTTGAATAGGGATGCACCGAAATGATTTTTTTGGCCAAAACTGAAAGTGAGGAAACACTTAGCCGAAAACCAAAACACCGAAAATTATTATACCAAGCATTGCTATTGCATAAATTAATATCCATGGTTCAAAGAATAAATCTGTTACAAAACTATGAACATATTAATTAGCATTCAAACAATGCATAATATAAAATAAAATTTGAAATATGAATAAGCATGAATAAGCTAGCTGAAATATTAAATATCTTCTCTCCCTCTTCTGCGCTCGATCGGGATGTTTTGATTTTATATGATAAATTAATCCCGATGTTGAGAAAGTCCTAGTGGATGCACGGCCTCTAGAAATTTTGGCATTGCACGTTTTACAAATGGCTCTCTGAAATGCGCCACATGGCAGACATGTTGACTCTAATCCACTCTGGTGTGTGCAGGTTGCAGTTGTTGATTGCATCATCACTGTTTCGGTCGGGTTAAAAAAAGAAATTTAATGCAACGGAAAATGCATTCAGTCTTCAGATCTTTCTCCCTTTGAGCTGAACCAACAAGTTCAAAATGAGACAGAACTGTTTGCAGCTTGAAAAGGTCTGGACACAAGTTTTTAGCAAACATTGCTGGAAATCTGCACTACTGTTATAAAGGCAAGGGGGAGGTTTGCCTTGATGAAGCTTATACATACGCTTTTACAGCCAATAAATTGTATACTGTGTATATTGTTAAACTAGACTCTAGTACCGGACCATTCATGTTTGGAAAGAGCAATGGATTGTTTATTTTTTAATAAATCCGAGAATGGACCCAAACCTTGCGTGTGCGTGCATGACTGCGTGTGTGTGCGTGTGTGCGTGCGTGCGTGCGTGCGTGCGTGCGTGCGTGCGTGCGTGCGTATAAAATACCACTCATTCCTCCTGTGCAATCCTGTATCGCCGTGCTTTGGCCCGCTGTGATGACATCACTCCTTTGTGTGCAACTGCATCCTTCCTGCTGCGGTCAGGATGTGGCATAAACAGACACACACACTTAGAGATTCCACACTTACACTTTGCAAACTTAACCATGGCACATATTGTGAGAGATGGTAAACACTGGGTTGGGTTACACACATTCCTGTCCTGTGTCTGTTGTTCTGTGTTACTGCAGCTTAATGTTAAAATGTCTTAAGCTTAAGTTTAACTATGATGGCGTTCTTTGCACATGTAAGTAAATCATAACCTGCTTGTTTGTATGTGCTCTGTGTGCCTTGTTGCAGTTATACATGTACCAGCTCTTCAGGAGTCTGGCCTACATCCATTCCTTTGGAATCTGCCATCGGGACATCAAACCACAGAACCTGCTACTGGACCCTGAGACGGCCGTGCTCAAACTCTGCGACTTCGGCAGGTCTGTCAGGATAAACCTGAATAAGGAGAGCTTAATATACTAATAATATATTAGTATATATTAAAGAAGAGAGAGAGAGAGATTATCGGTTATTCAACATACTCCCATGATTCTGAAACTGGCCTATAAAATTTAAAACTAGAATAAGAGAGAAAAGGAAAGCATACAGTAGAGTCAGTACAGCCCAAATGTTATTAAATGTGGGAGAAATAAGAACGTGAAACTTGAACTTCACTGGCAGATATTTGAGTAATGATGTCGAACCCAAAACCGACATGAGGTCAGGTCATTGTGGTCTACTTGTGTGTGGCCTGGATTCTCTGTCCCGATGCTTCACATCAAATTCCTGTAGTTTGATTTGTAGCTTGACAAATTTGGGAAATTTGCAGTTACCAAATTTCAGACTATTATCCATACAAGTCTTAATATTGTCTTTTTTTTTTTACCTAACACCTTCTTACTTGAAAGCAAAATCTGAATTTGGTCATGCAATGGTGAATGATGCATAGAGAAACGGGTGTGCATTTCTGGAGATTATGGTTTATATGATGCCACTAGTTATGGCTTATTTCTGTCATAGGTAAGGTTGAATCTGGGCTACAAATAAAGCCTAGTTTGAATTTTTTGGCTGTAGTTGTAGAAAAGGCATGAGTTGAACCCCAGTGAATGTGTGAAAGTTTAAAACCCTGACATGCGGTGACTCATTTGACCTGGTAGTACAGCAGCGTTTGATTGGGTTTGACCCCTGGTGTGTTCTGCAGACTTAAATTTCAAGTTTTAAACTCTTCTGTCACAAGTGTTAATTGGGGAAGATTAATACTTTCCAAAGTAGAAAGTGGCTCATTTGACGTGCTGCTAAGCATAAATGACTTCAACCTTCAACCAGGCATGAGATTTCCTGAAGCTTGGTTAATTATTAATACATTTGACCTTTTTTAATGATGCTTTCTAGCCATGTACCCATGACCGGTATTAAGAGTTACGCTGGTTCAGAATTTTGATGAGAATTATCTGGAAGATTTATGACTGCTAGTCTGATTTCTGCCTTCTCCTCCCTGCAGCGCTAAGCAGTTGGTTCGTGGAGAGCCAAACGTGTCCTACATCTGCTCACGGTACTACAGGGCCCCTGAACTCATCTTCGGAGCCACTGACTACACTTCCAGCATAGGTGTGCTAAAGTTAAATCACACAGTCTGCGTATCCTGTATACAAACACTATATGGAATAATGTTTTGGGACACCTGACCATTAAACCTATAGGGACTTTAATGACGATGCATTCAAATACAGAGACTTTAATATAAAGGTTGGTCCTCCTTTGCAGCTATAACTGCTTCCACCCTTTTCTTAAGGCTTTCCACAAGATTTTGTTGGTTCAGTGGGAATTTGTGTCCATTCATTCTGTAGAGCATTTATGAGTTCAGGCACTGGTGTTGGATGAGAAGGCCTGGTTTGCAATCTCCATTCCAGTTCATCCCAAAGGTGCTGGATGGGGTTGAGGTCAGGGCTCTGTGTGGCCAGTCAAGTTCTTTCACACTGAACTCCTCCAGCAGGTCTTTATGGAGCTCGCTTTGTGCTCTGGGACACAGTCCTGCTGGAATAGGAAAGGTTCTTCCCCAAACTGGGGCCACAGAGTTGGAAGCATGGCGTTGTCCAAAATTTTAAGACTGTCATTCACTGGAAGTAAGGAGTCACCTGAATTCAATAATTAAGAGCTATGTCCCAAAACCTTTGTTCATATAGTGTTTAAGGCGTATCTCACTTCACATCACTGCTAGTGTAGCATGCAGCAGCTACTATAAATGTGAAACTGCAGATCCAGTGTGTTATTGCTTGCTCAGTAAGAACCAGTGCAGGTTTGTCCAGCTGTCTGTGATAGCATCTCCTTAACTGTAGACTGCTGTTCTAGTGCTGTTTATCATTCAGTACCCAGTGCAGATAGGATAATGTTATCTCTGGCCTTCAGCCTCAGACATTCAACCCACAGAGGTGCACGGAGCATCTGATATATACTGTACATTAGCTGTCAGTGTGGTCAGTTATGCTCTCGTTAGCTGTTCTCACTTGCCTGGATTGTATCAGTTCTCTGCACACAATTTGTTCAGGGTGGGACTGAAATGTCATGTAAACCAGCAATGATTTAAGTATCTATCATGATGTATTTTATTGTTGCCGGGGAAAGAATCAACCCAAATATGCCTCTGGATTCAGGGACTTACTGCCTTTAATATCTGCCATTTTTCCATGTTCTGATTTCACTTAATCGCTTGACATTTCTGACTGACCACATGTGCATGTGTGAGCTCTTGCTACTTTGAGTTTCATTTCTCTCGATGAGGAGAAGACTGAAACTTCATACGCTCTTGTGGAGAAATGTATATACACTTAACATAAAGAGGAAGATTAAAATTCACACTTTTTATGGTTACAATGACAAACTTTGGATTTTTAAAAACTTTTTAGAAGTGTGGTCATTTTTGTTTCAGTGCTGCAAGGTTTAACTTGGGACTTCCAGCACCTGCGGTATCTGCTCAAAAATGTTGCAAATATTACATACAAAATATTTATGCATGTGATCTGAAACTGCTTACTCAGCCTCTGTGTGCGCGTGTGTGTGTGTAGCTTCTGATCTCTGTTTACAAAGAGTGCTGTGTGTGTGTGTTGTGGTGAGTGGTTTATTTCATTAGCCATGCTCTCTCTCACCCTCTGCTCCTTCCTCTGACCTCCGACCTTCTTTTCACTCCAGACGTGTGGTCGGCCGGCTGCGTGCTGGCTGAACTGTTGCTAGGGCAACCAATTTTCCCCGGCGACAGCGGAGTTGATCAGCTGGTAGAGATCATCAAGGTACTGGCGCCTCTACAGTGTGTGTGTGTGAGAGAGTGTGCGGGCGTCTGTGTCACGTCTTTGTGCTCGAGTCCAAGTCAAGTCTTTGAGTGGCAATGTTTACAAATGCCAACTCTAAATGGGGGATTTTTGAACTGTAAATGTTGAGCTCTAAACGTTTAGAAGATATGCAAATTGGCCATGCCCTGGGATTACAATTGGCGGTTGCTAAGCAGGGGGCGGGGCTGTGAAATGCCCTCACCAACATGGAGGATTTGCCTTAAATGATCTTAAATCTAAATATTAAATATGAAAAATATATTTCACACTCTAAATGTAAAACTCCACAGTTAGATGGGGCTCGTTGACCCCTTTCAAATGACCCCTCGAAAACTGTTGTTGGCTGAAAAACGTTCACCTCAGACAAAAGTAATGGGACACCGGGGCAAGGTGAACGGTTTTCGGGTCGCTGGAAAGAGTGCGAGATCTAAATAAATAATTCCATGAAATGAACATGGTTTACGAGTTATGATACCCGAGTCAAGTCTCAAGTTGTTGAGGGCAAGTCTCGAGTCTCAGACTCGAGTCCCCATCTCTGGTGTGTCTGTGTGTGCGTGTCTGTCTGTGCGTGTCTGTCTGTGCGTGTCTGTCTGTGCGTGTCTCTGTCTGTCTGTGCGTGTCTCTGTCTGTCTGTGCGTGTCTCTGTCTGTCTGTGCGTGTCTGTCTGTCTGTGTCTGTCTGCTTTGAATTAGCTTTTTTAAAAAATGAACACATAGTCAAAGCATGTTAAGAGCAGCCATAATTAAACACAGTTTATATTTCACACAGTTGTCACTCAGCAGAAAAGCCAAGACTTGTTCAGGGACAAATTATCTGTTTTTACTCTTAAGCTACAAGGCTAATATAGCTAATATATAATTAATATAGAAGAGGAAGAGGAGTAATGTGGACAAAGTTCCGCCTTCAGCAGGGCTACTTTGGTCTAGAGTAAATGTCAGAACACACGTGAGCAAGTCTGACATCTCACCTGTTTTGAGGCGAATGTGTGGGTATGTAGACATGCAGAGTCAGTTGGTGTCCATTACCTGTTAATGACCACAGCCTCAGAGCCCCAGTGCAGAACTAAAGGAGTAAACATACTTGAGCTCTTTGACTACATTACATACATCTAAACCTAGATTTAAACCTAAGGTTATGATGTAAGGGTGGATTTGTCCAATTTCTTTTCTCTTTTTAATTCTACGTTTTAACTGTTAATTTGTGGTGTATGTTTTTCTCTCCTCTTCCCTCAGGTCCTGGGCACACCCACTCGTGAGCAGATTCGAGAGATGAACCCCAACTACACTGAGTTCAAGTTTCCTCAGATAAAGGCCCACCCTTGGACTAAGGTGAGTCAACAGGTACAGGAAAATCAGTTTTTTTACCTTCAGCACCATTGAATACCATTGCCACCTCGCCGCACCATCTCATGTCCCTCAATGCTCTTGATTAAGCTCATCTCGCCGTCCCGGCTCCATCCCTTTCATTTGGCTTCACCTTTTCTGTGATTAGTTTATATTCCTGCCTGAGTGAGCAGACAGATTTATTTGGTTTGTTCCTTCCGGTAAACCTTGCTGGCCACTCTCTACAGGGCAGAGCGCAGTGGACTACTTATCATGCTGGTCTTTGTTCATCCAATAAAAAAAACCTTTATTATTTTTTTTTCTTGCAGCGATTTCCTTAGTCTGGCTTTCCATCTTGCGTCGCTGTTAGCTTTTTTTTTTTTTAACCCAGGAATCAATCTGACACTGCTTTCGTCCATCAAAGGTCTGGGCTAACCTGATTGGTTCCAGAAAACACTGGGTTGGGCTTGCGCTACCTTGACTGATTTGATACAGAAACACCTATTATTACACTAAAGCTCCCCAATTAATTTCTAGATACATTTTTTTTGTTACACCTTTCATCCTGATGTAAGCATTGATGACATTTGTGAGTTCATTATGAACCTTTTGGCAGCAGTAACAGTCTCCACTCCTCTGGCAAGGCTTTACACTAGATGCTGTGAGGATTTGATTGTATCAAGCCACAATAACATTAGTGAGGTCAATGATGTTTGATGAAAGACTAATTTGCAGTCCGATCCCTGAACCTGACCAGTTTCAGAGGAATGTTTTTGTTTGTTAAGAAACAGTGACCTATGTCTGAATCATTCAGGCAGAACAAAGAGCTTTTAAAACCTGAACCAGTTAAGAAACAGGAGCAGATGTTTCTAGATGATCATGTGGTATAAATGAAAGGCGTTTAGTTTTTATCTGTTTAATTAAACTACCTGTACATTAGATCAGATTGTCACATTACTTTGCGAGTTTCCTGTAGTAGCCCTGCACTAACATGCCTGATTCAGCTGATCTGGTCTGCAAACAGCTCCTCAGACTCTCAGTCCACATTTTTCTGCCTGCCTGTACATTGTGAATTGGGTTAGAGAAAAAACAGGGACTGTCTGGGGGAGGGGGACTGGATTGTAGAACACTGTGAGAGGAATCTGTGCCATGTGGGGGATAAAATGTCAATATTACAGCCCATGTTTGAATTTGGGTAAATGGTCTTTTGCTATCTGGGTCCATCCTGTTTGAGCATAGCTGTAGTTCTTATTTCTGGAGGCTGCCTGATGCCCCCTGGTGGAGGCTTCTCCGAGTAGAACAGCCTGACAGTAATTAAAGACACACCGAATCAGTTTTCACAGAATCTCAATCAAAACTGACAGATAAATGCTTTGAAAAATCAACACAAGTTGGGTGTTTACATTTGATATTTCCTGATCTATTTATTGTACACTGAAGACTCAGATTGACACTGGTGATGTTGGGCTACTGTGTTTGCATTTTATTCATCATTTGTACAGTAATTGTTTTATATGTTGTTATATAATGTGTATATTTTGGCTTTGGCATATCAGTAGATTGAAATCACCCCACAATTCCATTTTTGATGCATCCCAATATGAAACTGTCCGTTTACTAACATGTTTGCTTAAGTGGTAGTATATTCACATGTTGTAAAAAGACAATATAGAGACTTTGTCTTGTGTACTGATTCACCGCAGTGATTAAGTAACTGTATGTAGATAGTGTTATTTTAGCAGTGAATATCAACTGGAGGCTCCTGACTTTAAATATTAAGTGAACCATGCAGGAGTCACAGCTTTTCAAGGCATAAAACACTCTTAGACTTGGTTAAATGTGTGGATGTACACTGGGACAGTACTGCAGTAGGTCTGGAGTATGTTCAGTTCCACACCCTCTTATAAACTCTGTAATCGCCTGACGATACTGAAATTCTCATGTAGATTGAGAGCATTTTATAGCTGATGCTATTAATTGAATCACTGCTAAGTTGTAGGAGAGTGTTAGGTTAGAAGTAAACATGTTTATCCTCCTTCTAGGGCAAGTAATAACTTGTGTGGGTTGTTTGGCAGATTCTGGCCTTTGAGCTGTTTGGTTTATTGATTGGTTTACAGGTGTTCCGGCCGCGCACGCCTCCCGAAGCCATCGCCCTGTGCTCACGGCTGCTGGAGTACACCCCCACCGCTCGCCTCACGCCCCTCGAGGCCTGCGCTCACTCTTTCTTCGACGAACTGCGAGACCCCAACATCAAACTCCCCAACGGGCGAGAGAAACCATCACTATTTAACTTCACCACTCAAGGTTTAAACAGTTTTAAGACACTTTTTTGTTGACCTGACATTTTATTGCATTTTATGTGTAGAGGATGATTCTGAAACAAGACATTAACTATAAAACAAGACATTAACTGTAGTACACTAACTATAAAATATACCAAATAAAATATCTTTACTGTTATGGAAAGGCTTTAGATTTATAATGAGCTATGGTTGAGAAAATAATAAACAAGGTTTTGTCATCACTGGTGATTATGACTTTGAAATGTGGTCGTCAAGAACTTTTGGTGTCTGTATTTTTCCCCCCAGAGTTGTCCAGTAACCCATCGCTGGCGACCATCTTGATTCCTGCTCACGCCCGTAATCAGGCTGGAGCCCCCACCCCTATCAACCCCTCCACCACAGGTTCTCTCTCTCGACATCACTTGCTTTGTTTTGCCTTTTTCTTACTTTGTACTCTTTTTTTTTCTCTGTTGCTCCCTCCCTCCCTCCCTCCCTCCCTCCCTCCCTCTCTCCCTCCCTCCCTCCCTCTCTCCCTCCCTCCCTC
>JBBJLR010000002.1:17529530-17542394 GCA_037577145.1 Brachypetersius gabonensis | reverse complement strand
CCCTCCCTCCCTCCCTCCTGAGCTGTTGTGTTATAGTCTGATAACTTGATACAAAAGTCAGCCCAATTTCCATATTTGGACAGTCTGAGCATTTTGTGAAAAGGAATCTTCCAGCATTTTTAAATCTAATCTGCTACAGCTGATCGACTACCACACAGTGATTTCCTTGTACTTAGGAAAGAGCAGAAAACCATTTGACTCAAGCCTGTCTCTCTCTGTTGTCCAGATGGTAATGGTGGAGACCGTGGTCAGACCACCACCGCAGCCTCTGCCTCCGCCTCCAACACCTCCACCTGAGTGCCCCGTCCAATCATATCCAGCCCAGCCCTCCAGGGCCACGCCCTGCTGCTCCACAGCTGAATCAGGCGGGGTCTGAATCATCTTAACCACGACACTTACTCAAGACTGCAAGAGCCAACCCTAATTTAAGTGTTTTTCCAACACTGTCCAGACAGAGTTCACAGCGTACATGGCAGCAGCTCTCCAGAGAGCGCTGGATTTGGTTTAGTGGAGAGAATTCAAGAGCGTGAAAGAGAGAGCGGTGAGCTAAAGGTACAGGGGAGAACTCGCCTCATCAAACCTGTTATGTAGAAAACCACCTTCATTCTCAGTGGACAATCTCGTAATCAAAGCAATCCAGTAGCCAAATCCATCTTCTTCCATCTTAGTTCAGCGAGCCTGATGTTCAAACGGGCTCCCCTCCCTCTCTTTCTCACTCCGAGGCTGTATTTTACGCATTTTCTTTCTTCACCACCTCCTCCTTTCTCCTCCACCTTCCACTCTTCCTTTTTTCATAACACCACCCCCTTCTGGCAAGTCCAGTAGTGCATGGCTTGAATTTGGTTGGGAGCAAATAGTAGTATTTTAGGGGTGAAACGAAACAGCATGTAGGAGAACAGACACCGCTGACACGCTCGTCCAGTTTTATCTCGCGTACACAAAGCACTCACTGTGTAGGAAGTAAGCAGTCCCAGCAGCCGTGCATGTTTCAGGGACAAAGCCAACCGAAAACAAAAGAAAAAAGAACTCTTCTGTAGGGGTTTTAACACATATACAATTTTGTGTTTTTATTTTATATTGAAAAGTGGGAACTTTATGGGTTTGGGGGTCGGGTGTTTTGATTGACGCAACAGACTAGTTAGTCTCAGTTTGTGTTCTGTATTTTATATAAATACATATATAAATAAATACATACACAGTTTATATATTACTTGGCGTTATGTAATATATATATAAATATATATATATATATATAGCTATACAGTATATAGATATATATCAGGCATTCATTGGTTCAGAATTCATCAAGGCCAGAGGTTGAGTTTTTATGTGGTAGCCAACATGGCTACTGGTTTAATTATGTATATATGGTGTATTATGTGACGCATATATACATGCAAACGGGGGCACCTGGCTGGATCTTCTAGCGGATGTGGCCCTCCTTACTGCAGTTTTAGTCGATCCTACAGGACTGTAGATTCTACTCTAGCCTTTGTTTTCCCTTTTTTTATTTATTGTGACCTCAGTGTCCGTAGTCCTTAGGTTTGTGTTCAGCTTCCTGTCTGGTCACACCGTGAGTCGCTGAAAAACTTTTTTTTTGCCCTTTTCAGAAAATAAACAGAAAGAAATGAACAGATCAATGATGCGACGGTATTTAAACCATTGATGTTGCCAAATTTAAGATTCAGCCGCTGATGGCGGGGACTGTCCAGCGTTTAAAGCTGTTTTTCTGTTGGATCATCGGAGGCTGTTGATCCTATGTAATTTTTTTCCTTGTCTTGGCTTTTGTGCATTTTTTCTTCTCCCCCCTCTTTTCAGAACGTCTTAACATGGGCGCGTTTAAATCATGACTGTAACAGCAAAGCGACAGAGCAGCGAAAGGTGTAAATACAATACAGCACAGTTGCTCCTTGCCAAATTCCGGCTTGTACATTTTTATTTTCTTTTTATGATTATTTTTTAATATATATATAGTTTTTATTTTTTCCTCTTTTATGTGTGTGTTTTCCTGGTATGTACATATGCTGACCTGAGAACTGTTAAATGAGCAAAACAAAGATGAGGACACGAAAAAAAAAAAAAGCTAAAAAAAAAGTTTAAAGAATAAAAAAAAAAAAATTAAAAGATCAGGGCAAAATTAACTGTCTGTTGGATACTGTAGATGAGGAGTTTTCTCCAGCCATATAGTTCAATCTTCTCTGTACAGTAGGTGCCAGCTATATTATTGTAACAATAAGTAGTAACTGTATAGTGTATCTATAGTTTGGAGTGCCTTTGCTTCCATACACCTCCTGCCCCGTCACCCTT
This sequence comes from Brachypetersius gabonensis, assembly GCA_037577145.1. Taxonomy (NCBI): domain Eukaryota; kingdom Metazoa; phylum Chordata; class Actinopteri; order Characiformes; family Alestidae; genus Brachypetersius; species Brachypetersius gabonensis. Next base: position 17,540,087 of record JBBJLR010000002.1, on the reverse strand, counting down.
TACTCACGCAGTACTGTAACCCCTCCTGAGTGACCCTTCCGAGGTGCTGCTGACTGGTCAGTTTCAAATTCTCAATCTTGTTATCCTCAGAAACCGTTTTTCAGATGTCCATGTTGGGGGAACACCATTGAGGTGTTAATTTAGGTGAAATATGCAATGATGACAAAAAAAAAAAGCTTTTTCACCAAAGTTTCAGACTTGGCATATGTATAGTGAACACCTTTGACACGGTCGCAGTAAATAGCACCGATTGGCTTGCTTTTATTTTCTGGTAGTAGTCGAGCACATTTCCAGCTGACGCAACCATGGTAGCATTAAAGTAATTTCATTTACGTTTATGTTTGGGTGGTAAGATTTTACAGGTACTTAAATCAGATCTACAAGTATTCATATCAGTATAGAGGAAATGCAATAAAATGTCATTTTTTACAGCAGTTTTATATTGTTTCTAATAATCAAGAACAAAACCTATTAAGCTTTCACTTTTATGAATGTGCAAGATTTGATCACCTTATGGCACCTTGGCTAACATGCTGGGTTATTTTCTAGCAGCAGATTTCTGAATTACTTTTATGTTGTGTTGCTCTAGCTGTGTGTGGGGGGGCAGAAGGTTTAGCGGGTAATGACTAAGAATCGTCCCTTTGGACCCAAACGTCTGTTCTTAACTTGTTCAGTCCAGGTTTTATCCCCATGGGCAATAATGTGTTTTTGTTGGTGTGTGGGGGTGTGGGTGTGTACTGATTAGTGTATTGGCCGGCCAGCAGCAGCACTCAGGGGCGTCACACAGCACCTCCCAGTCCTTCATTCCTTCAGCCTGTGTGTAAAGCTTGCTTGTAAGATTTGCATTCATAGATGTTACTTTCCACAGAAGGCGTGACCACTTCTTGTGACTAAAGTTAAATAAGAGTAGAAAAAATGTAAAGACACAAAGGTTTTAAACAGAAAAGACAAAAAAATATTTACAGAGACTGTCAGTTATATACAGACATCACATTACGTACGTCGTTCGGGGCGGGGGAGAAAGCCGTCTTGGTTTAAAAAAGGAAAAAGTACAACAAAAAATACATCCTGTATAACATTACTACTACTTGAATGCCTCTGTTTGTGACTGAATTTTTTTAAAATATATATATACTTTTTTTTTTCTGTGAAGGTATGCTAAATGTCTCCTTTTCTTGTAAATATGTCCGTTTTGGTCCTTGGTGTGACTCGGATTCAGAGAATAGTTACCTGGTACTGTAATTTGCATTAAATAAAGAGTAGGATAGCTTGGAAATGAATGCACATGCTTTCTATGTCTTGTTTTTCCTGCACAGTCATTGAGTTTAGAGGCGACTGTCTTCTATTTGGCCACCCCTTACGTTCAGCTTCTTAAAGGTGCCCCATTGCTGTCAAGAGGTCAATCATTATCTCACACCTATAATCTCACAAGCTTGGTCAGCCTGCCTGATGCCAAGCGTTGGTTAGAGGGGTCTAAAGCCCCCTGCACTGGGATGTGGAGCAGCAGAACTTGACTGATGGCATTCCATCCAGTACCTCTAGAGGTTTGTCAGCCAGAAATGACACAGGTCAACAAAATATTTTTGTAATCAGAAACCACAACATACTTTTCTAAACCAGTTTTTCATGCTGATTTCAGTTTTTTTCAGTCACATCAACCTTTTGAATTGTGAGTAATAATAGACTTACAAGTGGTTTTTATTAAACCGCAGCACCAATCAAGAAACCGTTTCAATATTTTCAGAGTGAAGTCACAGGCCACACTGTGGCATAGATATAATGATCAGAGTCAGTCAGCTACCACTGTTTCTTCACAAACACTCAGCATATGATTATTATATGATCATTATACCAACTATCATGCAGCATAGAACTAGCTTCATCACAAAAACTGTACATGCGGGAAAAACTAAACACAGGTTTGAAATCAACATGAACACTTTAAAACCCACATAAACTTATCTCTGATGATTTTGACTTGCTGACCTGTAGGGCTGCTGGTGGGAGTTGCCCATGATCAAAAGATAGTGGGTTTGATTCCCAGGACTCAGTGGCACCACTGAGGTACCCTAGAGTAAGGTACCGCCCCCTGTATTCCCTGGTGGAATAAAACAGCAATTAGAAAACACCAATTTAAAGATGGAACAGCACAGAAAAACAGTATCATCCACACAGTCTGGGTATGCTGAATATGGATATTAATATTAATAAGAAACCGACGCGATTACCTTAAATATTCCATTTATTTTCCTGAGTGGAACGTTGACATGTAAAGGTCACATTCAGAACAGCTTTTCAAATATTCATAAGTGACATTGATATTTCATTTGAATAAACCAATGCATCACATTGCGAGAGACGATCCTGCTGTGGCATCTGAGCAAACCTGTACAATCACACGCTTTGAGAAACATTTGATGAAAACAGGCTCGTTTTGTTTTCGTGCATCTACTTTGTTTGACTCTGCTGCATGAGCCCACATCAGCATCAATGATATTCCAGCGGTTTTTAACCTCATCTTTATCTGCATAGTGTCAATTTTTTCAAAGCACCTGCAGACTCAAACCTCGCAGCAGAAGCCAGTAGAGGTTTGAAAAACACCAGAATTTTACTTGAAAGAAGCCCAGTTAGGGTTTTATCCCGCAGGTGGCACTGTAACTCTGAGCTGGAGAGCCTTACTGGAGGATAGGAGTCCATATTTCTGGCCAATAAACGTGCTGGTGATTGTAAATGCAAGGACAGAATGCTGAGGTCCATTTTTTTCCCTGATGAACAAACATTCTGTAGAGTGGCTTTATTGAAATCTGATACTGCGTGCTACCACAGTTAGCGATCAAAGCTGCTAGGGGCCCGTCAGTGAGATAAGCACTTTATATGTATATGAAAATATGTAAATGCATATGTGTGTGTGTGTGTGTGTACATACACACATCAGAACCCGTCTGCCTTTGTTCTGAGAGACTTGTTCATTTGTTTAAGCTCCGCCCAGCCTGTTTGTCCTAATCAATGAGGTATATTTGAGAAATATTTAGCATCATATTTAGCACATGTAAATTATTTATTTTCTAACTAGACATATTGAATTTCAATTTTAAACCGACATCACAGACAAATAAAACAGAAATGTTGCACACGGGCCGTACGAGTTGGCATTGTGCATCGTCATGTAAGCAAGGCCTCTTCAAAGGTTTCTTTTTTCCACCACTTGACCATCTTTTTTTCTCTCTTAGAAACAACAGACATTCAGTTGAACCAGCATGAGCGCATGCCTTATGTACAGCAAGTTATTGTGGTTTCTGTGCCTCCCTGTGCCACAATAAACCTTCACAAGCCTCTGTTACATTCACGTGAATGTGCCCTCCCCCTGCCAGTCACATTAATAGCTTAACTTTTACAATTTCATTGAATCCACAATTCCAGCTGAGAAAGGGTCTTGGATCTGGTATAGTTCACCACAGACAGGCCGTTTTCTAGGGGTGTAACAATACACTGCAGTACATAAATGTGACGATGGATGATTTCAGTTACATTTTACCATTTAGGACAAATTAAGCAATATTTAGGGGTGTAAAAATAAAACGTTATACTTAATTTCACAATAAATTATGTATACATTTGTAATGCAAAAGCCAAAAAGAAATGGCAACATTTCCATAAAGAGACCCAACAGAAGTTTCTTAGAAGAAAAATTCTTGAATGTTATTTTTTTATGTACTTTTAAGGTTTCTTTTAATAGATAAACCCAACCATTCTAATTTACTATAGCATACATTCTGAATACAAATATTGGATTAATTCCTTTCCCCCTCTGATATCCACATCAACACCAGTCTTATACCAATAGTGTATTGTTATACCTCCTTTCCTCTTGAGGGCAAATGCTGCTTTGCCATATCTGTCCAGTCATGACCAGTATTTTACACACTCTCCTGCCCTGAAACCAGACGGTTCAGTGGTGCAGCATTAAGTCAGTCATACCAGATCTAGGACGTAAAATATGAGAAAAGCACACGTCTTCAGGTTTGTTCTACAAAGGCATGGATGTATGGAACATCCATATTGTCAGTGATTGTTCTACAGCATAAACATGTGCTTTACATGGATTCAGCATAATTTACATTTGGCATAGCAAGAAGTTACCCTGTCAGTCCAGTAGTCACAACCAACTACTTTAAAATAAAAAATACATTTTCACAAGATGTGCTGAATGTGTAGGTAGCTTAGAAGCAGCAGTCCACAGACCCAGGGCTCTCCCCCTCCTCTGGCTTTGGTGAGATTTCTACCTCCTTGCAAGTCACTGTGTCTTTGCCTGCTCTCGCTAGTGGGTCCTGTCCAGGCCTCGGACCATCCAGTGCTACCTTTTACCATCACAGACGCTCTAGCAGATCTCAGTTCAAAACCTCGTTTCCTTGAAAGCCTCTTGTTTGTGGGTGGAAAATAGCTGGAGAGAGCATTGAGCTTGACCTATCTTTAGCTACAGGATTGCTGGTGAGATGGCTGCACTGTACACTGTATGCTGCTACTCTCAATCCAAACTAATTAATAAACTGCAGGTACAACACACATAGCCCCAAAATGCTTTTTCCCCCCTTAAATCTAGACTTGTTTCTTCAGCAATCTGTACACATTTTGGCTACACTGCCCAAGAACACTAGATGGCAGCAAATTCCACTCTTTGATGCATAGAAGTGAAAAAGGCCTGATAACATCTGGTTCTGCTGTCTAGCTTTTCCAGCAATACGGGTTTTCAAACCTACTATCTTATCCGTAGTCATTTCTTACAATTTCCTACTGGATATGTTCTGCTTCACAGTGCAAAACTGAACTAGAGTGCATTACATTCCTCTCAAGTTCTGAAAATGTTACTGCAGACAAGTGTTTTCGCCGTGTGCTTTTTTTTTAAATTTTTTTTTACAAAAGCAAAACTGGAATTAACCTGATATTGCACAAATTTAACACACACACAAGGCCAGGAACCGGATACAAACCCCCAACCCTGAAGGTGTGAGGTGGCAGCGCTACCCACTGCTCCACCTCAGGGCCTACAACCGCATATAACAACAACTGTGGTGATGTTTGTTATAATAAACTCCCTCTTGTATTCTACGGCCCAGAGAATACAGTGGCTAACTCCATATGTCTCTCCTAAGAAGAGCAACAGGTGATGTTTGAAAGGCATGAGACTATGAGATCTGCAGCCAATGCACAAGACTTGAGAGGTGGGCAGTAGCATCAACATTGAGCGTCTACTGTACAGCATCTGGTTTTGTAGCTAAAAGGAGGGGTGTAGTGTGACGTCCGTGGCCCTGTTTCAGTGGTGTTTTCAGCATCCCCTTTTTTTACAGCCACAGTTCAGAAGAACGTAATATCAACAAGTGGCCACTTGCTGTGTATATAGACCGGTAATAAAGTGTATAGTAATAAAATACTTTAAAAGCACATACTATTTAAAAACCTTTGAAACACTGGATGTGTTACACAAGACTGTTCAAACAACATCACTTTTCTCTGTTGGCTTCACAGAATACCACCAAAATTACAAGGAATGGACCACAGTTTTAAACCACAGCTCACAGTCAAATTATTTACACAATGTATGTACCTCTAAAGACGTTTTGGATTATCTTTAAATCTGCTCCTTACTTTACTTTGCTCTTGTAATATGAGTGATGCACTTCTGAATAGTGAGGCTAAGTTTGCATGGACATTTGCATGGAAAAAAGTACTGAAATGGGGCCATGTTTGCACCTCAAATGAGCCACCCTAAGGTTTGTGTAAAGCCAGAGCCGGGAATTTTAGAAACCTCTTGGATCAGTTGATTTGGAAATGAGCCGATCCAAGCAGGAAACGGCCTCAATATCCAAAACGAGGTATGAAAACACCTAACGAATGACAGAATCTACTGAACCTGTGACCCTTAGCTGAAGAGCTGTAGAACCATCCTGCAGGGTTACTCTTGTTACACCTGATCCAGCCTGAGGCAGGTGAGCGTGTAGAGTGGAGATGGAGTTAGCTGTCTTTGCTGGCTATCTCTAGAATGAGTGGAGACACTTCTGGCCGGATGTCCTGAATCTGCAGAACCTGTCTGGTGTACTCCTCATTCATAGTCCTCATTTCGGTCAGACACGCCATGATCTTGGCAAACAGCAAACTGGCAAAGAGGAAACGATTAAGGGTTAGAGACTGGCAGCTAATACATAGGCGTGTATGTGTTTGGAGACAATGTAATTCCAATATTTAATTCCAGGTCACTTTTGGATTGCCTAAAACATACAGACTGGATTTGCATACTTTAGATATTACAGAGAAATGGAATTATGAGGTGTAGTTAGATTTCCATATCATAAGAGCACAAAGAAAGAATGCGTTCAGGAAATGTACATGAAGCTGGTTTATTTACATCGCCATTACAGACTTTTTGACAAAATAAATTTGTTTCAATTATTGGTCCAAACTTACATGCTGCCATTTGTGGCTAAAGCTGGGGAAAGTCATTTTTACTGACAATGAATTTCTTCATTCTTCATTATTTATCCTACATGTGTTTCCACTGTAATACATCACATTTCACTTGATCCATTCATCACATTCTGCTAGAGGATTTAAAACAACATAGAATCGACTGTTTTTTGTTCAACTTTTACTTTCAGGACGTTTTCTCCCTTTTCTGTTATTTTCTTTATGCTTGCTCTTTATGAACATTTTACTCACTGACTGGCACTGAAACATATGAAAGGTTATATTCAAATACATGTTTATCTGGGTTTTTAAAGGGTTTAGAATGTTTATTATAGTTTCCTGAACCTGGAATAAAATAAGATCTGCAGAGATATGGAGAACCAGTGACTCCAGTAATAAATTATGTTCTAGGGCCTCCAGGCACAATATGTGGAACATCATATCTGAGGAATCTTACTATTTTTCCGGGCCGTTTCGTTTGCTCTCGATGTAGGTCTTCAGCGTTAAGGCCAGCATCTCTTGGTGCTCATCAATGACACTGTGCTCCATCACACCAGGCCGGTCTAATTGGATAAAAATAGGGGAAAAAAAGCTATTTTGACCAACCAATGTTGATACTGATCATGTTCAATATGTTTTTTTTCCCCAAATGCATGGCATGGATCAAAGTCAAGATAGTCTGAATTGAGTTAATAAACTCATGCGTCCTGAGCATGCTACTCTACACTATAAGAATATGACACAAACCTGACAGAGATTGGTCTGATTGGACAGTCTTGCTCCGTTTCTTTTAAAATGACACAAAGGATTGGAAATATAAACCAAACACAAACCATATTTCCAGAAAGGAAAAGTACTACTGACATTATTTTTGTAATGAATTAATATGATTAAAACGAAAAGAAATAGTGATGAGGTAAAGGCATGCTGTTACTGATGTATTAATGTTTTTTTCCTCACATGTTTTGTTATAACTTGTGTGTAAATGTGTGTACTGTACCTGGTGAGAACAGAGAGATTGTCTGCATCAGCACATACTCGATTTCGTCTAACTGCAGTTTGCGTACTGTGAAATGAAACTTCATCAGAGGATCCAGCAGGTGGCGCTGAAAACCAGCTGTTTGAATGGAAAAGGGGGCAGAGAAGTAAAAAGAATAGGGGGAAAAAGGAAGAAAAACAAGATAAGAACAATATCAGGGAACCGTAAAGGAGAAAACAGACAAATGCAAATAACTACCATTTCAGGAACATCATACACAAGTCACTCATCCACCAATTAGAACATGGTTGACTCTGCAGATGTGGGTAGGACACAGGACACCGACTACATATAAGTCACATTAGTTCAAATTAGCTGTATCCGCCTTGGTCCTTTTTACAACACGCATGATCGCATAGAAACTTTCAGTAAATGTGCAATTGAGAATAACCAAGACCCAAAAGAAAACACTAAGAGCATGAGGAAAACGTCTGAGAGGAATCAAGGTGCAAAAGGAAAGATTTCTTTAAAGCATGAAGAAGAACCCCTGAAGGAACCAAACCTCAAAAAGACAAATTCCCAAAAGGCAAAGTAATCACAGAGAGAAACTAAAAATCCAGATAATCTTAAGATATGACTACATTCAAGAGCAAAGGATAAAGAATACAAGACTATAATCAAACAAGCATTATCACTCATACTGTGACCTCTCAAACAGATTAATTAAGCTTAGCTTTATTTCAGAAATTTTTTTAATGTAATTTAATAGAGAATTCATTCAATGCAGAAAGTCAGCACTAGGATATATTTGTTGTTGTTATTCATGCAGTGTTCCTTTATTAATTCAGGGATATGTATTGTTTTTTTTTAGAGTAGTGAAGAGGAGCTGGTGTTTTTATTTAATATCATTTCGAGGTGCATGGGGTTAAATAGTGTTTAGTGCTCAAAGGTGTGTGTGGACGTGTGTGTGTGTGTGTGTGTGTGTGTGTTTTTCTTTCATCTGGGTGTCTATCATGCAAACTATTCTCTAATTAAACAGCGAATAGCTGGAATGGTGAGCTGAGAGTGATTCCTGGTCAGCATGGATATGGCAGAGAACAGGATCGACACCAGTATGTTTAGTATGTGTTTTCCAGTCAGGTGTCAACAATACAAATCAACATTAATTACAGTGCAAACAAATAAAGAGTCCTGTGCTCAGCTACTATGGGAACTGGTTTAAAGAAAAGAAGCTTCTGAGATCCAGGCTTTCATCATTAACTGAACAATTCAGCACTAATCAGGCAAAGCAGAATACCCTCCTGAGACCCGGCCCATTCATTTATGTCCTCTATTAGTGGACATTTTGTTCACCTGTATCTTCCTTAAATACTTGGAGATACCCCATCAAGCCCTACAGTGTTCTGTAGAGGACATCCTGGGCTTTCCAGTGATGGTCCTGTGAGGGTTTGCATGCTGGGAACAAGGACTGCAATGGCAAGACATACATGAGGTGCACCAAATGCAAGATGTTCCTCTGCAGAACCAAAAAGCAAACATGCTTCCAGGACTATCACAGCTAAACTATCCAGAAGATGTTCTATGACTTATAATTCACTGTTGAACTGAAATACATGTTTTGTTGTCTTTGCAAGCAACAAGCAACAGGTAACAGAAGAGTGATACAGAATTTTATTGTTCTGATCTAATTAAATGAGCTAATATCACTTTTTTCATTTTCTAAATTCAGTTCTATTTTCACATGGAAATCACCCTGTTGTCCTCTACAGTGGACATGCTGGGAAATGAAAATAAAAAATATATTCAAAGGTTTGTTTTTTCTTCCATTCCTTTTCTTATGATAGATTGAAGGTAGTAATGGTGGAACAAAGTTATGAGTGAAATTTGAATATCAGTCAAGGATCAGTCGAGTAGACAAGAGAGGCAGATGAATTGCGTCACTTGCTTAAGCGTTAACAGTCTTTAGAGAGGCATCTTCACCCATGTGTAACGTTTTCTGAGCAGCCTGCTTATTCTGCACGTCTCACTCCGAGCCTTACGTGCCACGTCTCAGGGATGTGCTCGGTGCCTGTACTCTCCATCATTACTCCGGGAGACACCCCCCTCATTCCCCTCAGAGTGGCGGGAGCTTGTTAGCGCTCTTTCACTCCGGCAAGTGCTGTGTACGCAGGCGTGCAGAGGCTGCAAGCTCTAATTGTGAGGTAAAAAAAAATAATACTGGAGGCAGCCCCATTACTATAATGACCATCTGGGAGCAGGCAATTTGAAGACTTCTCTTTGTTTCCTTGTAAGAAAATTTCATTCAGTTGCCAGCTCCCCCTTGTAGTGTCAGTCTTTGTCTCTTTTACCTCAGCTGTAAACATTTCAAACTAGGGCTGCAAAGGACAATGAATTCCACAAATTGGTTTATTCAATTAATAGAGTAGAGTAAAGTGGCAGTTAGTAGTCTGTTAATACTAGGCATGCAACGGTACACGATAAAATACCGGACCGTTCGGTACACGCTGCACGGTTCGGTACGCCCTCGTGTACCGCGGTAGTTCGGTTTTGCACTTCCTTTTGAAGTGTTGAGCAGCAAGCGCCAATAAGCGAAAGCCCTCCACCGAGAGTTAATGTCCAATCACTGTTGTGGCTCCACCCACTCGCCCTCCCTAACACTGACGTAACTGGAGCTGAGCTCGCAGCTCGGCACACAGACGCGGAAAAAAAGAAAAACAAACAAACATGGCCAGCACCAACGGAACAGTGGAGAGGCAGATGTTTGAAGAAGCACAGGCTTCGTAGAAATCTCCAGGATGGATTTTTTTTGGGTTCACTGTAGAATACAAGGACCAGGGAGTCAAAACAGTTATTAATAATCTCACTGTTTGTAAACATTGCCTAACATGTGTCCCATACACTAATGTAAACATGAGCTATATGGCTAAGCCTAGTCATGCTGAGAGAATGGTTCCTGAACGGAGGACAGACTAGAAGGTTAACTGTCTCTATTAATGTAGATGCTGATCCTTTGTGGTGCTGGGCTAATGAGATAAAGTTCCTCCATGTTGCAAAAGTTGCACAACATCACCTCTGTGTTCAGGAACTTCTGTTGTGAGAGAGTTTTCTCCACTGCAGGA
>JBBJLR010000002.1:17493074-17529430 GCA_037577145.1 Brachypetersius gabonensis | reverse complement strand
GACTTGCTGGTTGAATAAAATCAACTTTAAGTGAAAATTTGCCTGGGGTATGAATAATTTCGAGGCTCACTGTATGTATGTATGTATGTATATATATATATATATATATATATATATTCATCTCAATGACAAATACAGACACCTTATTATAGACACCTTATCATTATTTATATATTTCAAAATATAATTTCAATTTTATAAACAAAAGAAGGGACTCACCGAAGGAATATGTTCCTCAGCCTTGAGAAGAATTCAGAGTTCTGAAACCGCAGGAGTATAAGTGACTGAGTGATCTTGGCAATCTCTACTGGCCGATACACCTCCAGATTCTTTTGCAATATTGATGCAATCCTGTTGAAAGATTTTTTTCTTTATGAACTTACATTGCTGTGGCAATGCTATAGAGTGTTCCAATGTTACCTTTCTGTGCCACAAAGATAACATGAGTGAGATTTTATGTCTTACTTATTGATAAGCTGAAGATTCCGACACTGAATATCCTCCAGCGTATCAATAATAGCGAGAGCCTGCTGGGCATTCAGCTCATCGGCCAATAGCAAAGCTGCACTCTCTAACCTGTAAGATCAAAGTACAATTACAGATGACAATGCTTTTATGACAAAATGTTATTTAAAGACTACGTATGCCATATCATTAATAAGATTATTTTTTCATAAATGTTTCTTCATTCTTACCCCTCTCTGGTTGCTTGCCCTGCCAAAGGTGCCAAAGCAACAAAGAGCTTTGTAAAAGTTACAGGGTCAGTGCTAGTGTCCATCAGCTCCATCAGCCTCTGCTTGGCAGCTAGTCTAAAGTCACAATTCTGGTACTGCATTGACTGATAAAGTCCCAATATAATACTAATGTTCTCAGCATCCAGATGAGGAAGATTTTGAAGAAGAATATAGTTGCATTTTTCCAGTAAGGGTCGATGAGTGTACTTTATGTTTCGCAGGAACTGCACTATCCTCCTAGGGCTGTTGTAATGGAGAGGGTCCATACTGTCCAGGAGAGAGCTAGCTTTTTCAATGAGTGCATCTCGTAACCGTGAAGACACCAGGGAGGATATACTGATCATAAAGGTGCTTAACACTCTGACAAAGAAAAAAAAAACATTTTAATTGTATCAGCATGCATGTCTTTGTATGTAATTTGCCATTACTGATGAGTTTGGTTGGACATACATTGATATAATTAGTTAAAATTAATTATCAATAGGATATAACTAATACCTGCAATCATCTATTGAATCCAGTTTTTGATTCACAATTTCAGTGATTTCACCCATCAGGGGACTGTAGTACAAAACCTGTTCATTTAAACAGGTAGAGAATTTTGAAAGCGTGGTCATCGGAAATCTGTGAAACATGACATTCATGGGTTTATTCAACAGTCAGAATAAATAATTGACATAAACAGAATGCCAAAAAAGAGGCATTACAGAAAGGAAATATGTAGGATCACAAGTACCTCTCTAATCTGTTCCAGCCTTCCATCACCAGCTGCTGGACAAGAGAGTCGTGTGGTTCAACTTTAAGCCTTTAAATGAAAAAGGTTAGTCAAAAATAGATATATTATTCAGATATTCACTAGCTTAGAATAAATGTCAGATGTTAACAGCAGGCTTTATATTAGATGCAATGTAGTTGCCCTACTTGTGTAAAACTAGTAAAATGACAAAGTAAAGCGGCCCCTTATAGTCACTTACGAACACTCACAGCACACAGTGTGAATATGAATATGAAATTCATCCTCTGTATTTAAACCATTCAATAAGTGAAGCAGTGGGTAGCCATTGGTGCAGCACCCAGGGAGCAGTATCTTGCTCAAGGGTAACACTCTGGTGCCACTAGCAGTCCTGGAATTCAAACCCACAACCTTCTGATTGTAGTGGCAACTCCTTAACCACCGATCTAGATCACAGTAGTTGTAATGGCAAACATTATGCCATTCATTCTCTCTAACTCCACTGGATTATGTCAATTAAAGATTAAGAATTATAAACCTTCAGTTGAAGACCCACCTAAACAACACTAACACACTTAATTCAGTTTATGGCTTTCACGAATGACATTATGGTCAATGATCAGTTTTGGGGTGAACGTCTGAAAAACACGTACCTGAGCACATTATAAAGCATGTCCACCACTGCAATGTCATCCATCTGACGGACCTTGTTCTCAGCCAAGATTCGAAGTGTCAGGAACCCTGGATGACTATGGACCTGTTCAACTGTCCTAAGCACCTGTGGTCTCTCCTTTTGAAACTTCCAAAGCAGGCCCATGGCACAACCCACATGGTTAACAGAGAGACTTGCCTTGTTTTTGCCCACCACATCAAACACCTGGTCCTCTGCTGTGCAGGCCTGGAGCTGCACCAGAACCTGGTCCTTATAGACAGCCCCATGCTGAAACAGCCTGCGAGAGTAGCTCTGCAGGGCACGAAGCCTGAACATGGCTGAAGAGGGAACAGGTCAGAAAATGTGCCTGCTCCACATACTAGTAGCCATTCAGCAATGTCTGGCTATATATATATATATATATAATAATCCTGCGTTTGTGAATTAGAGAGAAATGTTAGAAACAATACCTTCAATATTCTACCATTCTGTCAAAGCACTGCTGTGTGAAAACACAGGGACAATCCTAAGAGTCAGTTATGACAGCATGTGCATCCTGTCCTGGGATTGTAAGCTCCAGCTACTCACGTGGGAGACGTGGTTATAACCATTAACATTAGAACCATTAGTCCTGGCTTTGATTATATGTGGCCTACTTGTATGCAACAGTAAGGCACATATGATTTTTAAATCAGAAAGTTTTAACATTAATTACTCAAGCAGCATGTTTATTTGACCTCATGCTACTACCCTCACAATGTAATAACCAGGAAACTCCAGCAAACGCTTCTCAGAACTTCAAAATAAAAGTCCTTTGTCGGTACGCTTTCATTTTCCACTAAGAATGTTGAAACACAGATTAATAAGATTGTCCAGTTTGCTGATTTGCTTATTTATTTATTTTTACCTGTGAAGGAAAAGGGCGATCAAAAGGCAATCTGGTACAGACAAATAAATTAAATGTAATTTATTTACATTTACATTTACGTAAATGTAAATGTAAATAAATTACATTGTTTTTTGTTACAATAATGTCTTTTATATTTTATTCTAAAATATTTTCTTACTTATCTGTTTGACACATTTTTAACAGAAATGGTTAATACATAAACATTACAGTACAAATGTACCAAGGCTGTAAAATTGGGTAGAGGCGATAGAAGCATGTCCCTACCAAAATGCAATGAAATTCTCACAGAAACACTCCAAATTCCTGTGCAAAGCCTTTCGATGGTGTTACATTTGCAAAAGTTTTTTATTGTATCAGTTCAATATCAATACTGAGGTCTACGTATTTGAATGAAATAGTTAAATGTTCAGACGTCCCAAAACTTTTGTTCATGTAGTGTATTTTGATGTGGATATAGTTAACTGTATTTTTAATGTTTCTAGATCATTTATTTGAAAAGTTAACAGTACTTGAGTTAGAATATGACCTTCAAGATATCAGTCAACTGAAAATTAAAGAATTTCTTGTGTTCTGTGATTGAGGTACGTTATTGGTTACATGGATGACAGTACCAAAATGGTGTAATACATATGGAATTATTAACAGAGTTGCAGTACCTGTAAAGAATACCTGAGTAATCATTTAATCAATTGAAACGTATTTTTCCTTTATTACTCTGAGTGAGAGTATTGAACAGCAAAAAGTTATTTTGCTCATGATCATCACCAAGAAAATCCCAGACGTTTTTTGGACTGATGAATATCAACCGTCTCATTCAGCTCCTTTATGTTTTGAGTAGTATTGGCTACATAATTGGGCATCTGAACACCTGAATCATCATGAACAAGATAACTGGGCCTAATGCCACCAAATGCAGGACCCAGTCCACCACCAATGCCTTCCCTGGCACGCTTGTCCAGAGGATGTGTGTTTCTCTGGGCTTCAGCGGCAGTCTGAATCACATGCTGTGCATACTGCTGAAACTGATTCTCCTCCTCTTCAATAAGTTTGGCATTGCTCGCCACATACTGCTTCTCTTCTTTTTTCATGCAGTGGACTTTTTCACGTTTCTCAGCCTAGAATCAAGGTGACCAGAAATGCTGTAATAAATTCTGTTAAATGTCTCCATTAGTAAACTAAACCTTTTAGCAAACATGTCATCCAAGACGTAATAAATTGTAGGTGACTCACCATTTGATGGACGTAAGTATCCTGTAGTGATTTGGCGTACTCTTTCATTTTCTGTGCTTTCATTTTTTGCTTTTCAAAAAAAATGTCATCGGCAGCCTTTTTGGCATTAAGCAGTTCAGCAGCTTTTTGTTTATCTTCTTGCTCCTTGTGCTCCCGCTCTTGTCGCTAAAAATACAGAGTTTAAACAGACAATTTTAAAAGGGAGGACAACAATACTCTGGAATGAGCTAAATCTGATTTCATCACTGTGAAAAGTAATGTAAAAAATAAATTAAGTTAAAACATGAAATTCACAATATGGCTCATTACAACTGCTTAAATTAGTGATGAGAATGTTTACCATGGCTTCTCTGTGTTGCTCAATTGACTTTAGCATAGCTGCTTTCTTCTCATCCTGCTCACGCTGCTGCCGAGCCTGCTTGGCCTCAGCTTGTGCCACTGCTTTAGAGATCACCGCTTCCTCATTGGTGGTCTGCTCCTGACGCTGTGCGGCCAGTTTCTCAATAATGGCTTCCCTGTGTCTCTGCACCTCTCTGCCAGAATCAGAATAATCAAAATATGTAATACTGCTATGTTCATGCACAGACAGAAATGCTAGAACATAGCATATATTCTACCATTATAAAAAATGCTGCAGTGATTAAACATAAGCCTCTGATCTGATCTGATCTAGACATCTAGATTTGAGCCTTAACTACACCTCTGCTCTTGTGAAATAATTATCAGGATAATGAATAGATTTCTCAAAAATTATACACAGTACCTAAACAACTCTGCCTCTTTTTCTTTCCTGAGTTTCCTCATCTTCTCTTTAGCATTCGCAAACAGCTTTATCCTGTCTTCCTCTACTTCCTCTTTCTGAGACTCTATCGCTTGGATGATATCCCTATCAGCCATGTGTTCCTGACAGAAGACAAAAATACACATTAGTAATGGTTTACTGCATTCTGATAAGTATGCAGTTCTGCAAGAGCACGCATCATGACTCTAATGACACTACGTATTGGAACTAATCTGTCAAAAAGACTGAAAACTCAGTCTAAAGTGGAACTTGTGCAAACCTTACCTGATGAGCTTTCATGATGTTTATTTTCTCCTCTTGTTTCTTTTGCTCATTCATGGCTTGCTCCCACAGATAAAGCTCTCTGAGTCGCTGGATTTCCTCTGCTTCCTTCCTCTGTTCCATCTTCTCCTGCTCTCTTGCACGCTCATGTTCCTTAATCCTAATAAAAATTGAGACTTCTGATATACTGTTGTAAGAAAGAATGACTCCTTAAAATGTAAAAACAAGAAAACATGGAAGACTTTGACTACCCAAAACTGCCATATACTTCACTACTTTAGTAGTCAATGAACAGAAACCTCTATATGGTAGTTTATAATAATGATTTACTGTTGTTTTAAACTCTTAGCTACAGCTAGACACTCTTTCTTCTTTTCCAGGGCTTTCTCTTTCTCCTGCTGTAAAGCTTCCTCCTCTCTGCGTGCAGTCACGGCCAAGACCTCTTTATCCATGTCTTTAGAGGCATTTTGCTTTCTCCTTTTCAGCTCTATCTGGGCCTCCCTCTCCTTCAAAACTTCACTCAACAATAGGGCACTCTGGAGAAATAATCAGAAAGTAAAACAAGGTACCATGATTTAAAGTCAATACAGGCATTATAAAAATAAAACTCGCTCAAGATAAGCACTTCTAATGTCTTTAATAGAGCTGCAAGCATAAGTGAAAATGCCATGTAACATCAATCTAAAGCTAAATCACACACATGAAAAGTTGAAAAGTAAAATTATACAAACATGAAATTGTTTCACTCTGTCTGACTGGTAGTATTGCTGGATCTTGGCCTTCTCTATTGCCTCTTTTCTCTTCTGCTGTTGGTACTTTGCCTCCTCTATGTCAATTAGTTTCTTCTCCTCCTCTTCAACCTCTTCTCTTATTTTCTTCGCCTCCAACTTTTTTTGCCGTTGGCCCTGTAAATGTACGACAAGACTACATTATTAGGGTATTCTTCTCCAGAGTACATATGCTGTTGAATGTGTAGCAAAATATAGTTTAGATACAAAAAAGAGCTTAAATCATAAATTTCATTAGGCAATAATAAAAAAAAAAAAACGGTTTTATAATTACTCACAGCAATGGTATTTGTCCAGTTTTTCACCACTTCCTTGGATCGCAGGTGCATGGCCTCTCTCTGCTTTGCTGCATCAATCAGAAACTCCTTGTGTTTGTCCACCTGATTTAGACTGTCCTGGAGACGCAGCCATTCTGATCTGGGCAGCACTGTCACTTGGCGAAGATCTAGCGGTTGTCTAGCCTCAGCTTTTGCCTCTGCTGAGACAACTAATAGTGGACACATACATGCTATATATAAATACTAAAATGATTGCTGTTATTACACATGCTGTTATTGCTAACCAGGCAACTTCATAATAGCATGGCACTTACTTTTTACCTCCCTTTTTTGGATAAAATATTCAATGCTCACACAACCTAAATATGAGCTTTGTATTTATACAACTAGTGCTGAAAAAGAGAATTATTTTTAATATATCCAATATAATAAATAAGTACATTAAAATATCCAACGTGCCACTGGTAGACCAAAAGAAATGTTTCTTCTCTGCACTGTTGCCTTTTTTTTTTTGAAAAACAGTGTAATATTTCACCACTGAAGTATGAAAACACGCAGGGAGAGTTGTAACCTACATGGGTGTTTTGTTGAAAACTTTAGAAACATTTAAAGAAGATATTTAAAGCCGGCAAAGCTTGATATTAGGTTTTCTGAGTCACCTTTTCTGCTGGATCCTTTTCTTCGACCATGTTGCACAACAGATGCCGAAATTGTGGCCATTTGGAGTGATTATTAGTTAACACTCGTTGAAGCCATACGATAAAAAGTTTTACTCGTTAATGAACGTATCTAACACGAAGTTTTTGTTGATAAACGTATCTAACATGCGGGTTCTCTTTAAACTAAAACACTTCTCTCCTATATCCAATGAGCTTTGGCAAACATTTTCTAGCCTACCTCTAGTGTTACCTAGCAACGGTGTTTACTAGTTACACCGTCTCCCATGGCAACCTCGCGAGACCATGAGCAGCACGTCACGGAAACGTGACTGAAACCAAAAACCATAATAAATAATGTATGACCTCAACAGAATTAAGACTATGCCTAATGAAACTTTTATTATTAATCTCATTCTTCTGTTAGCAAAATATTACATTCATAAATGTAAGTTTGCACATTCCAAAACATCTTTTACTGCTTTTAACAATGAGGTCAAGCAATATGTCAACTCGATTAAGCATTCTCTTAATCAAAAGGCAACAAAAACTGTAAATGTTTGTAAATTCGTACTTCCCCTGGCAAAATGTAATGACGTGAGTCTTGTTTATGTTTGTTTATGTTAAAACACCTACAATGTTGGAAAATGTACAATTTGTGATTGTTATAATGGAGATCAACATTCCTGTAAATTGTGCAACTGTTGAATAAAATAAAAAAAAAACACAATTAATAACGGATGCGGTAAAATCTAATACTATAATACACGTATTTGTAAAACATATTCTGTGTTTTTGATGTATATAATAGTATTTAACATTTGTATGATTTTCAGCAATGTTGCATATCTGACACAAAAGCTTGGACAAATTCGATAGTAGGGCACAACTGATTATCTTTTGTATGTCATAGAAACACATTTGAAATTGAAAATTTCTGATGATGCTTCATGCTTTTCCTCAACTGACTTGGCTGAGTCGCTTCCGTCTGAAGTATTTTAAGTTGATTTAAAATAAATACATAAAAATGAATGAATGAAAGAAAAAAAAAGAAAAGAAAGAACAAAGGAACGAAAAAAGAGGATTGCATGTTAAATTACCTAGACCATGAAACAAAAATCTAATTGTCAATCTCAATTTAGACTCTGATAGGATCGACAGTGTGCTGCCACGTGGTGCTCGAGTGTGTGTCAAAAATGAGTCCTCGTTGTCTCATGTACATCTGTCCCTAATGTCGTTCTGCCAGTAAGCCCACTTTCCAACATGCCAAACCAAATTGCTCTTCATGTTCTGAAGAGAAAATACACTCATAAAATGTGACAGGTGGAGATCAGAGGGTGCACCAGCACCAGGGCTGACAGACTGAGAGAAGTACAGCTGGGTTTTGTTGTTTTTATGGTGTGATGCTGGATCTGTGGGTTCAGTTGATGTTACAGACAGATAGCCAGATAGACTCAACCACGCTCACGACTTCGAACCACGCCCACTGTGAGGCCCCGCCTCTCCTTTCATTCAAAGCCTGGCGACGTAAATTCAGTTCACTCACGTTGATCAGCTTCTGAGGTTCTCATCCACAAAGAGAAGTAGCATGGCTCCGGTATCGATCAGACGCGTGTTGATCAGTGAAAACGTTGATCCACGATGCAAGGCGATTCTGCAGGAAAACGGAATTGAAGTGACGGAAAGGCCAAATATGAGGAAAGATGAGTTGATTGCACAGATTAAGGTAACAACTTTTTTTTCTTTTTAAAATCATGTCATTTCACCATCTGTGGGCAGTATCTGTTATGGTAGACCGTCTTGTTTTGAGAAGTATCATCTGGCAGGGAATTTGTAAACTTTTCCAAGTCTGTTTGATTGTAACTGAAGCTGCAGCAAACCGCCATTGGCCTCGCCTCCTCCTCCTCAGCAGGCTGATGTAACATCACCCCAGGCTGCAAGCACCAAGCCTGCAGTCGAACGTAATCAGACAGAAAAACGCGTAGAGTCTTCGCAATTATTGTGCAACAAGTTATCAGGAGCTGAAGCACCTCACGCAGAAGCTTTTCAACTTTGCCTTCTGATTGCATGCTTTTGACAACAGTTGAGACGATTTTGCAGCAAAGCAAGTTTCCTACAACACACACATGCATCCAAATCAGCATTATGCGCACATCTAATTGAGGCTGAGAGTCTAAATGAAAAAAGTGCATCCCTAAACATGATATAAATGACGTTTTCAGCGTGAGATGTTCTGGGTGCCGAGTGGGCAGAAACGTCATGCATACGTGATTTCTAAAGCAATTAATGCAAATATTCCAAAAATGTGCGAAAAGAGGGTCTTTAAAGATGGCATTGGACGGCCTGCATTGTGAATATGCCCTTGTTTTGAGTCATGCTTGACCAGTCGTTCTGACTCTCTTGCTCCTCTCTGTCAGGACTTTGAAGGCCTTGTGGTCAGATCAGCGACCAAAGTCACTGCTGACGTCATTGATGCTGCCAGCAGCTTGAAGGTGATTGGCCGAGCTGGGACCGGTGTGGACAACGTGGATGTGGATGTGGCGACCAAGAAGGGCATAATAGTCATGAAGTAATAAGACTACTTAACTTTTGTAAACAAAGTTCAGAGTATGTACCGGTATATGTTTATTCTGTCAGCTTTGCTGCTGTAACAATGCAAATGTCCCACCTGTGGGACTAATAGAGTTATCGTATCATATCCTCACTGTTTTAAGTTAAATTAGTTGGTGCACTATAATAAGCCACGTGTATGGTCTCCAGTGATGTTTTAATGCATTGAAAGTTCTCATTTTGCCAAATAAAGATTAAGAGTAAGCCAACAGTCTTCAGTAGAAACAAGTCTACACCTCCCATTGGACATTTATATGAACTGTAAAATATATATAGTTCTAATTAAATATGTTTATAGCTAACTTTGAGAGTACCATTTTAGTAGTGATGCTATCTTACTATGAATGCTGATTAGTTGGTGAGCTTTTTCTTTGTTTGTTTTTTCGTTTTACAGCACTCCAAGTGGCAACACCATCAGTGCTGCTGAACTGACCTGTGCATTTTTGATGAGTTTATCAAGGTAAGAGAAACCAGTTTCAGAATACAATAAGATTAAAAACAAAAAAATAAAACATGTTTGTTTGTTTTTTTTTATTTCTGTAGGCATATTCCCCAAGCTGTTATCTCAATGAGATCAGAAAACTGGGATCGTAAAAAGGTACAGACTGAAGGAAGCTCTGTATGTTTTGAGTGATTTAGTGTAGAGAGTAATTCCGGATGCTTTTCTGTTCTTATTGCTCATCCAGTCATCACTAATTGGGTCTGACGACTGGATGTGTTATGTCATGCAGGCTTTCAGGGAAGGTGGGTCAGTGTTTTGTTAATGATTTTACAGTTCATGGGTGTTGAGTTGTATGGAAAAACCCTTGGAATAGTTGGACTTGGAAGAATTGGAAAAGAAGTGGCCAGCAGAATGCAGTCTTTTGGCATGAGGGTAAGATCACTTTCTTCATGTACTGAACGTTACATAGTGATTTGCCAAAGAATGCTGTTCGTTGTGCAAAGGTGAAGTGTTGACTTGCCTTATTTACTTCCAGACCATTGGTTATGACCCCATTACCCCTATAGAAGTGTCTGCGAGCTGGGGTGTGGAACAGATGTCTCTGGATGAGCTCTGGCCCCAGTGTGATTATATCACTGTGCACACCCCTCTTTTGCCCTCCACTACAGGTGAGTATAGCCCATGTACAGAGCAGGGCAAAGAAATGGCATTGTTCAACATGGGGTGGGGAAAGAGTCCTGCAAGATTTGATGATATCCCTGCTCTAGTATTCCAACTAAATCTAGTAATGAATTAGTACTTTTACTAGTCATGTTTTAGAATGAAAAACAACCAATGGTGGGCATTGAGGGCTAAATTTCTGCACAGTTTGGTATGTATGTGACAGCTCCTTTACAACATTATTTTAAAGATGGTTAAATAGTTCTTAATTTGTCATGATTGGTTATAGGATTACTGAACGATGCCTCTTTTGGTAAGTGTAAAAGAGGCGTGAAGGTAGTGAACTGTGCCCGTGGTGGTATTATTGATGAAGCTGCTTTACTAAGAGCCCTGGAGTCTGGCCAGTGTGGAGGAGCCGGC
The DNA here is from genome assembly GCA_037577145.1 of Brachypetersius gabonensis. Taxonomy (NCBI): domain Eukaryota; kingdom Metazoa; phylum Chordata; class Actinopteri; order Characiformes; family Alestidae; genus Brachypetersius; species Brachypetersius gabonensis. The sequence goes on along the minus strand of JBBJLR010000002.1, from coordinate 17,518,254 downwards.
TTGGATGTTTTTGTGGAGGTGAGACAGTTATTCCAGTTATAATTACTGAAAAAAAGAAAGAAAAATTAAAAATGACTTGGGTGTGCATAATACCTTGCAGTATCTAATCCATGTGTAATCTTGTAGACCAAGTACAGAAATTAAGTCTTTGATTAGTAGTTAACAGATGCGAGACGTATTTGTGATAATACTTTCCTGTGATGCTTGTTTAGGAACCTCCAAAGAACTGGGCCCTGGTAAAACACCCTAATGTAATCAGCTGCCCTCATCTAGGAGCTAGCACAAAGGAAGCCCAGGCTCGGTGTGGCCAGGACATCGCATTGCAGATTGTGGACATGGTCAAAGGCAAAGCTTTAGTGGGAGCTGTGAGTTTTCTCAAAATTATTATTTTTTTCTATCTGGGAAAATATCATTATATTGGGCATTTTAGCCTCTGCAGCGCCCCCTCTCTGGTTCAGCTGTTCTGTAGGTACTAGGCGTACAAATCTTTGCAACAATATGAAAGCCAGTCAGTGTTTGACGACACCACCCCCATTAAACTAAGTTAGTTGTCATCATTTTTTTTTTTTATGCTGCAAGAGTAGTCATTTCTAGCCTATATATGGGGTTTTCACCGTTACATTGGTTGCAAGACAACAATGGTGAATGTTTCCCATCCTGGGTTTAATATTACTTAAAAAATAACTATGGATATCCATACACTCTGATAATCATACCCATTCTATCTGTTCATTTATGATTTCATTCTAGCAACTTTTCTCTGAAGCAGTGGTGTGTATGTATTTGAGATAATCTGCATATTAAGTGAGCATCTTTCATTGTGCTCTTTCATCGTTTTTAACTATTTTAACTTCTGAGTTACATTGTTAGGTTAGTGGTTAAACTACATAATTTAAAAACTATACTGATTGCGTAGTTTAGTTCAAGATTTGAAATGAGTAAACTACTGTAGTAGATTACAGTAGTAGACTTCTACTGAACAACATTTGATTATGATCAAAATTATTGAATGTTTAGAGTGACTGTTTGGTTCAACATAGTAATGATGAACTAACCTTCACCCTAAATGCAGGTCAAGAATTGGTTGTGACGATCTTCACATTTTCATACAGGTGAATGCCCAGGTGCTGGCCAGCACCTTTTCTCCCGAGTCACAGCAGTGGATCAGGTTGGGTGAGGCGATGGGCCGAGTGCTGAAAGCCTGCAGCTCCTGTAAACAACCCTATGCTCATGTTCACATCACAACTCAAGGTGTGCTTCTGAGCTGTACGAAAGGAAATATTACTGCCTGTGAATAAATGTAGCTGGTGCATATACAGCCAAAGTTCATTTAAACACAAGGGAAATTTACAACACTGAGAATGAGCTACGATGCAGCTATGGTGAAAAATTCAGAGCCATTTGAAGAATTGTACTTGGAGTTTCTTTATTGGTTAATTGCTGCCATCTGGTGTTGTAAATGTGTAGCACATGCTACATATCTACACAGTTTAAACAATCAAAGAACTAGTCACGAGAACTGGCTCTTGAAGCCACTTAGCCCACATGAGGTCGTGGGGGTCGTGTGTACTGGAGCCTATTCAGTGCTCAGAGATTAGACGACCTGAATTTGTGCTAGACGCTTGAAGGTGCCCTCAGCAGAATCCAAAATGTATGAGGTCATTTGGAGATTTTGTGCTAAAATAATAATTTTTTGTATCAGCAAAAGCTTGTTTTCTCACAACAGAAAAACCTAAAATAATTATTCTTTAAAAAATTATATTTTAATACACTGTTTAGCTTGTTATGAATTTCAGTACACACTGACTTGTGTGCAATCATGACGTCAGTGATCAGCGACAACCAATTAGCTGCTCATTAATCAGCATTCATAGCTGGAATGGTAGTGTCCTACTGCTCAAAACCTGCTCAAACAATGGGAATATGCTGGTAATCATTTTTTAAAATGCCATTTAATTCTAACAACCCCATAATACAAAAGGGTTCGCGAATGATTGACTTCTCGTGTGTCGCATTTGTTATTTTTGGTAAGCTGGAAATTATTTGAAGTGGCCTGACCCCTCATAAACTGGACCTGGCTAATTCTCAAATGGGACTCCCTATGTAATGTGCTTTGAAATTAATAAATGCTAGCTTTTACATTAAAAATGGCTTTATTTTGGAATTGTGCACTTACACTTTGTATCTATTAGTTGGACAAATGCCCTGTTTTGGTGCAGAGCCAGTATTTTAATTTCTAGGGTTTGTATTACATGGGGATTAGAAAGGCTGATCCTAAGTGTTGTACCTTGAGCAAATTGTGTAGATTCTTTTTCTACATGATTTTTAAAAAATGTTTACCACCCAGGAGGCTGCTTAAAGAAATCAGCTGGGTTCCTGAGCTCAGCAGCTGTTGTTGGACTGCTGGCTGAAGGATCTGAGAATGGCCCTAACTTGGTGAATGCACTGCCTCTAGCTGAAGAAAGCGGCATTACAGTAAGAATGTGTTGCCTATGTTAAATGTATATCTATGGCCTCGTTTACACCGCAGTTCTTGATGCTCAATTCTGATTTGTTGCCTATATCCGATTTTTTTGACCTTCTGTTTACATGTTTTTTTAAATTGTGACCCATATCCGATTCGCTTGTTTACACTTGCTATAGGAAAGGGGGGTTGTTACACCACACAGTAGCCAAGATGGACGAACGCAAAATATGCTTAATGCTAGCTCTGCAATATATGCAAAATTTGCTAAATAACACCATGATTTTGAGGCGGAGAAGAAGGAAAAGGGCGATTATTGCAGCCTCTGCATATGCCTCAGTTATTAGGGCCTCGACCATTCAGAGGAACGTCTGGGTGCATGAGAAATCTCAGGATTGGTGGGAGAATATTGTGGCAGGATTTAGCGAGGAGCAGTGGGTCCAAAATTTTAGAATGAGCAAGCCAACTTGCTGTGTCAATGTTTATTCGCATTCCTCTCTTACGACGACACGACATTTCGCCGGGCCATCCCTTTGCAGATGCGTCTCGGGGTTGCTCTCTGGTGGCTTGCAACAAGGCCTAGGAAAATCCGATCTGCCTGTTTACATGAAAGTCGCATTGGCACATATCTGATTTATATGTGAAATCGTTTTTAGATGAGCATAATATTCTTGAAGTGATTCAGTCTGGTTTTAAAAGCCGTCATAGGACGGAATCAGCTTTATTTAAAGTTTTAAATGACATTTTTTTAAGCTACAGATCCTGGTCACTGTGTGGCTTTAGTACTGTTGGACCTAACAGCTGCCTTCAACACAGTGGACCATGAGATCCTCCTGTCTCGACTGCACAGCTGCGTAGGCATTCAGGGTGGTGTCTTAGAGTGGTTCAGGTTGTATCTAACTGGGAGAAGTTTTTGTGTCTGTATTGGTGCCGCTGAGTCTGCTCCAGCGCCTTTCACGTGTGGAGTGCCTCAAGATTCTATTCTCGGGCCTCTCCTCTTCTCTTTGTACATGCTTCCTCTGGGGTCAATTCTTTGTAAATTTGGCATCGCTATCCATTTTTACATTGATGACAGTCAAATTTATATGCCATTAAAAAGAGAAAACACGTACTCAGCAATCCAGTTACTTGAATGCATTGCAGAAATCAAAGCATGGCTGTCATTGAATTTTCTACATTTTAATGAAAAAAGACTGAGGTCATATTGTTTGGGACAAGTGACAAAGTTGTAGGTAGGTTCGCTAAGTCAATACTTGACACAAAAAGCAAGAAATCTGGGTGTCAGACTCGACAGTGAATTGAAATTTGATGCACAGGTTAGCTCAGTGGTCAAATACATTTTTTTTCAATTAAGACAACTGTCCAGAGTGAGACCTGTTTTTTCTCATGCGTTTATCACGACTCACCTGGACTACTGCAATGCACTTTATGTCGGCTTTTAACCGGCACAAAAAAATACGAGCACATTATTCCAGTCTGAGCATCGCTGCATTGGCTCCCAGTTCGATTTGGGATTGATTTTAAAATTCTTTTATTTGCTTTTAAATGTCTTCATGGCCTGGCCCCCTATTATGTATCTGAACTGCTTCACCCATACGTTCCTCCACGTGCTCTTAGCTCAGCAGAATATTTACTCTTAGCTGTCCCCAAGACTAGAAGGAAGCTTAGGGGTGATCGAGCTTTCTCTGATCGAGTTCTCTTAAAACTCATTTCTTTTCCTTGGCTTTTAAATCTGTCTAGATGTTAGTTTTATTGTTGTATTTGGTTTTTATTCTTTTCCTTATGTCAGTGTACAGCACTTTGGTCAACTCTGTTGTTTTAAAAGTGCTATATAAATCTATTACAGTTAAAAGTTATTTCCACATATGAACGAGGCCTGAAACCGATCTCAAAATATCCGAATGCATGCGTTTTTTTTTTCCTGTTCACGCTGTCATGGAACAGATCCGATCTGTGTCACATATGAGCAAAAAATCTGAATTGGGTCACATTTAACTGACCGTGTAAACGAGGCCAAAGACTAACCCACACCAACACCCATAAAAACAGTTGCAAATAAAACATAAATAAATAAACTGCATTAGTTTGAGATTATCTTTCCCTACAGTAGTAACAGCAGATAACAGTAAACAGGCAGTTATTAAAAGGCATTCTTGCATGACACAAAAATTTGCATTCTTTTGCACCTTTTTTTTTTTTTTTACCAATTGCACTTTCAGTTCAACATGTGCAGTATACCAATAACCCATCCACTCCATAGCAGTGGTGTATTGTATTGTACTGTACACTGTTTCGTATGGAATCAGATTTGTGCCAAAATGTTGAAAAAAATATCAAACAAAATTCATTTAATATTCACTTTCTCCTCTAGTTTTTCAGTTTCGCTGCTGGCTGTTCAGTCACTCTAGTGTGGGCGGGCCTTTGACTCATTTGCCAGCAGGTATTTGAGTGACAGCTCCGTGCCCCGAAACTCTGCGAGATACGACCAATAGAATCAAAGCATCGAAGCCGGCTAGTGTTCGGTCTGCCCCGTCTAAACACAAACACACGGGCGCGCGCACACAAAGCGGGTATGAAGGAATGTGTCCATGCGGGTATGTGTCCAGAATCTACAAAGCCTACAGCATATTCTCTCTTGGTGTTAACAGAGCTAGCGCTAGTGCTAACTCTGTTAGCAGTGACAGGAGAGTTTAGAAAACCACGCCTACTTAAGGCCACGTATCTCGCAGAGTTCCGGGGCACGGAGCTGTCACTCAAATATCTGCTGGCAAATGAGTCAAAGGCCCGTCCACACAAGAGAGCTGTGCCAAAACTGCAATCGAATCCTTAAGCAGCTAAAGTGTAAAACGGGGCGGAGTGACTTGAAAAACTAGCAGCGAAACTGAAAAACTAGCAGCAGCGAAACTGAAAAGCCAGCAGCGAAACTGAAAAACTAGCGGCGAAAGTGAAAGTCTGACAGGCGAGAGTGAATATTGAATGAATTTTGTTTGATATTAAGGAAGTTTTGTTTCAACACTTTGGCACAAATCTGATTCCATAGTTTTGTACTGTAACACTCTTGTGTTGTATTCTATGTCCTGCACCTTTTTTGGATTGCTATAAATTGTTGTATGACAATAACTGTGGCATATTACTGTATCTTATCTTAGTATATCATGACATTCTTTGGTCTTAACAGATTAAAAAAAGTCACAGTGATGTGAACGAAGCTAATGAGGCCTGTATTGTGGAGGTCTCTGTGAATGGTAGCACCTATAAAGCCTCAGGCTCTGTGCAAGCGGAGGTGCCTGTCCTTCTGGAGCTGAATGGCGGTGTGTTCTGGCAGCCAATCCCCCTCTCTGGAAACCTGCTCTTCTTCAAGGCTGCGGGATCGCCTCAGCTCTTGTCCTCTGTTACCAGTGAGTTAACCAACTGTTAAAAAAAAAAACACCAATGATGGCAAATCTACAGTCTTAATAATATAACATAAATAATATATCCTGATGTTTTAAGTTCACATGTTCCCAATGTCCCACCTCTTCAGGTGCCCTGGCAACAGCTGGTATCGAGATTAACTACTTTAGTGCCTCCGCTGCCTCTGATGGTGTCCAGTGGTACTGCGTGGGGATACAGTCACTGCTGGGGGACCTTGGCACTTTGAAACCATTAGTGAAAGAGATTGCCCAACTCACTGTATAAATCTCTGCTGACTGAAAGTTGGTGGGAATTCTGTAGCATTCCTGTGCCTAACAGGGCTGAGTCACTTATTCTAACAGAACCACACAGTTACTGCAATATAACATTTACTGTGAAGAGGCTTGCATAGCTTAACCTAAGCACTAACCTTGGACTGTGAAGTGCTAATATAGTAAATGTAGTAACTGGCAAACAACAGAATAGTCTCATCCATAGCAAAAATTTAGTTGATACTGTGATGACATTATGCTTTATTTTAATGTTTTGTTTTTTTTTAAATAGATCAGCCCTTAGTACTTCATCTCAGTGGCACATTTTTTTCATTCTCTGCTAACACTAACTTGGTGATAATGTGAAAAAGTTAAAAACAACTTATATTTGTATTGTAGAATTATTGGTAAAGTTTGATTAAAACTAGTAGGACAATCAGAAGCTGTGTCTTTTTTTATTTATCTAACACTCTTGTTTATTTTTGAAACATACACTTTGTCTCCATGGACACTACTGGCTTTAGTTATTTTTGCTCTGTAATGCGTGCTGCCTGCACTGCTTACTACTACCATAATAAGTCAAGTTGTAAGTAAAAAGGGAATGATCTCCCGAAATGATAATGCAAGTGTGCAGAAAGATTAACTCCTCGTGTCTGCCTCTTCCTGGTACAGTCTCGCTTTAAAGGCGACATTATGCAATGGCTTTAAGCCTTATTAGGATTAACGGTAGATCCTATTCTGCTATGGCAACTGAGGAAAGCGCTGTATGTGCTGCATTTCTTTGTGCAGAGATGTGTTTTATAGCTTTCAACCTTAAACAGTTCACTCGTGCTCCAAGAATGCAGTCAGCTGGAAGCTGACATTGTCTACAAGGCTGTGTGGAATCAGCAGCGCCTCTCCAACTGTACACAGTTACCAAAATAGGAGGGCAGCACTCAAGCCTGGGGCTAAACTGAGAGGGGCCATATGTCTCATCTGTCCCAGACAGAGACACGCTTCAGGATCCCTGGCCATGAATCACACCATGCTCTCTTTTTAATACATCGACGTTGTTACTTTGCACCAGGTAAGTTGGTTTTACATTTATTAGGTTTTCTTTCAAAGCCATTTTATGTTTTTCTTGTGTAAAGAAATATGTAAGCAAAGAAGGTACATGTCCTCCAAATTGACTGTAGTAATTTACTGCATACTGCTAGGTGTGTTAAAATTGCAGGAAAAAATTAATGCACTCCAATAATTTCTCTGTTTTGTTTCAAGGAACAATGTCAGTGAAGGATCATGAAAGTTACACATATGAATTCTGTGATGACTCTCATCCATCAGAAATGCTGGACACCCTTCAGGAGTTCTACAACAGTGGCTTGTTTACCGATATTACTCTCTGCTGCTCTACAGGGCACGTGTTTCATTGTCATAAGGCTGTGCTTTCAGCCCGTAGTGCATACTTTAAGGTAATGTTCACCTTAGATATGAGGGAACGTTCAAATGGTGTCATCAGTCTGCCTGGTGTAGATGAAGATATTCTGAGGGCTTTGGTAAATTATGTCTATACCTCAAAAGTGAGCATCACACAAGCCAATGTGCAAAGCCTTCTCGAGGCAGCTGACCTTCTTCAGTTTGGCTCAGTAAAGAAAGCCTGTGAAGAGTTTTTGGTGCGGTGTTTGGATGTTGATAACTGTCTCGGGATGCACTCCTTTGCTGAGCTCCACGTGTGTCCCGTGCTGGAGCATGAGGCACTGAGGATCATACTTGGCAGATTTGAAGAACTCCTGCATCAAGAGGAGTTTCTGGGACTAGATCTCAAAAAGCTTATTGCAATATTGTCTGCTGAGAACCTCAACGTGTGGAAAGAGGACACACCATTAGAAGCCGTTGTAAAGTGGCTGACCTTTGACATAGATTCCCGGAAAGACTGTGTTGAGGATCTACTACATTGTGTTCAGCTTGAGGTGGATGACTTGTACCTCAGAACTGCCCTAGAGGTTCACAATGCTTGTAATGAAAATAAACTAAGGTCCATTATCGTTCAGTCAACAAAATCTTGTGAAAAGGGATCTTCTCTAAATTGTAAAAAGCCCACAACAAACATTTACATCGTAGGAGGGTATTATTGGCACCCATTGTCAGAAATTCACATATGGGATCCCTCTTCCAACACATGGGCCCAAGGGAAAGACATGCCTGACTACGCAAGAGAAAGTTACGGCGTCTCACTTCTGGGTTCCAACATCTATGTTACTGGAGGATACAGGACGGAGACTGTGGATGCATTAGACACAGTCTGGATTTATAATGTTGACTCTGATGATTGGACGGAGGGTTGCCCTATGATCACTGCCAGATACTACCACTGCTCTGTGCCTTTACATGGATGTGTATATGCCATAGGTGGTTATAGAGGGGGAGCCCCTGCCCGTGAGACTGAGGTCTACGATCCTTTAAAAAGGAAATGGTTCCCTGTGGCAGATATGATACAAGGTATGGAAAAAATAAATAATAAACTGGAGGTAAACATGCTCGTCTTTTTTCTTTCATTTTATGAGTTTTTTTCAATGGGCTCTAAAGTCCATTTTAATGTTTTAAAAATGTTAAATCCAGCACTGTCATTACTAAACACTTGTGTAACTGTATGCCAGCATGCCTCCCGGCTACTCACACAGAACGTGATGGCAGCCTTTAATTAGAAACCGCACTAAAAATACAGCCCAGACTCGTGACAGACATGCTGCCTGTTACCAAGTTGGTCTGTTAACACATTTTCAATATTCAGTTGCTGCAGCGTATAAAAGATTTTTGAATCAGCATGTTTTGTGTGCCTTTTTTTGAAGGTGTTGGAAATGCTACTGCATGTGTGGTGCAAGACAGAATTTATGTGACCGGCGGCCATTATGGGTACAGGGGAAGCTGTACCTATGAAAAAATCCAGACTTACAGAAGTGACCTCAATGAGTGGAGCATTACAACAATAAGTCCTCATCCAGGTAGGGTACTCAAACATCTTCACATTTTAAGTTCAGGAAGTGTATGTGACTGGTTATTACTAGATAGTGAGTATGGTAACCTTTGTCTAATGTACACAGAGTAACGTTTGCACAATAATCTGTCATTATTATAAACAGCTTGTCACATAGTGTCAGAAACTATCAGCGATTATTCAGTTTAGTAAAATTTACAGTTTGGGACTAAGTTTACACGTTATTTACACTTTATGAGGCACTTTGCCCAATGGTAATTGGGTTGTCATTTGAATCCATTACTTGTTAGCTATATTAGCCACAGCTATAGTGCAAAACTAAAGAAGTCAAGGGGATTGGGCTGATCTTGGTTTATCAACAACATATCAGTTTTAAAAAGTGTAAAAAATAAAATGTAAAAATCCTATATAACTACAAACAAATCCATTGCAGAGTATGGGCTTTGCTCAGTGTCCCTGAACAACAAGCTCTATTTGGTCGGCGGTCAAACCACTATCACAGACTGCTACGACCCAGACAGAGATGAATGGAGGCAGCTGGCCGCGATGAAGGAGAGAAGGATGGAGTGTGGAGCTGCAATAATAAATGGGTGCATCTATGTGACAGGTGGCTATTCCTACTCGAAAGGTACTTACTTGCAGAGTATAGAGAGGTATGACCCTGAGCTGGACTGCTGGGAAATAGTAGGCAATCTACCTACTGCAGCCCGCTCACACGGGTGTGTTTGTGTATTTAGTGTGTAGAGAATCCACATCTGAATCCCCAGTTCTTACACACGATTCCAGATGTGAGAACATGAAGACTTTTCACACTTTGACTATTATTTGGGCATTTCCACATACAGTGCCTGCTTAACAAGCCAAAACATAGACTTTAAAGATATACTTCAAGTCCAAAAGTATCCAGACACCGCTTTCAGTGGGTGAATTCCATTACTGACACAGGAGTGCTGTAAAACGATTTGGAGCTGTGCTGTTTTCTGCAGGGATGGATCTAAAACGGGTACCCTTGTAATTTGTTAGAGTGGTGTTTTGTTATCCAACATCAGTACCTGACCTCACTAATGCTCCTGTGAATGCAAAATGATCCTATATTAATCTTTAACATCTAACCTTCTGGAAGAGAATGGGCTACAGCACCAGACTGGGTGAATGTTCTGTTTATATTTATGATTTTAGAAGAAATGTTGAATGAGTAGGTGTCTATAGACTTTTGGACATGGAGTGAAACACATTTCTTCCAAAGTGGGCTATGGGATTTAAGAAAAATCTGCTTTATAGACCAGTGTTGTGCAATGGAGATAAATATTGGTCAGTGATCATTGTAACTGTTCCTTCTGATGCATATTGATTTCTAAAATTTAAAATTACAGATGCACTCCAAACATTCAGATGAATAAAAAAGAGAAATTATGGAATGTGGTGAACTATTTTAATAGTATTTGCTTTCAAAGCCAAAGTGTCAAATATATATTAACATATTGTATGACTCATGCGTTTGTACTGTGTGGTATTCACTCTTTATAGTGACTTTTTTTTAAAAATTGTATTGAAGTGTTGTTTTTAACTTAACTGTGTTCCTGTGCTTCTGTATGTGATGTTTTGTTACTGTTAATCAAACACTCTTATTAAATATTACACCTTCTCAAGGATTTCAATACCCTACAAATGTTGCACTAGATCATCTAGTTACTCTACCCCCCTCTAGGGGGACAAAAACAAACTGCACTGAACAGATCCTGTTTTCCTAATACTCATAGCTTTCTCTAAATTGTACAGTCAGAAATAATGTATAGAACAGAAATAATATATAATATGAAATTACTATGGTGGATTACCCTCTTTAGTGATTATTACATCCAACATCCAGTCACAAGTATAATCACAATGAATATGTGATGGGTTTTGGAAAAGAAAATGACTGGGCACTTCTGTTTTACTAAAATTTATTCACGAATAAATCTATTGTTTAAAAAAAGAAGTGTCATCAAAAACAAAAACCCAGATCTTCCAGGCATCACGTAGGGGTAAATCGAATGAAGTCCACCTGGATATCAACCTAGAGTGTTCAAATTCAATATGAATAAATAAATTAATAAATAAAGCTAAGTTTAATTCACTTTTGTATTTATATAATACACATTCATATTTTTGTACTCATTATTTCTTACTTTCATACTTACCGACTTCTTTTTGTGGAATTTATAGGATGCTGGAAGGTCATACCTAAGCTCTATAAAAGAGGACATAAAGTAATTACAAACTCCAAAAAGCACTAATAATGCAATAGGGTCTCATATTAAATAAATTACCAGCACAGCATACATCCCTACACTCTTAAAGGTTGCCAAGTGGTTCTTGATTAAATCGGTTTTAAGAAAAACCTTTAGATAGTACAAAACCTTTAAGTTACTTGAAGGTTCTTTGAAGTTTAAACAGGTCTTTTCCCACACATACCTCTTTTATTTTGAAGGATATACATTATATGAGACATAAAACTCTTATGGCTGTAGTGTAATAGTAAGTCTAGAAGACAGTACCTGCAATGACTTCCATTTTCACTTTCCAGTCATTTGCCTTTTTCTGTATGTGCTGTAGAAAAGCAAAACATTGTACAACACTGTAATATCAGAAGATGCTGTAACGAATGAGAATAAGCCACTTACAGTCCGTGTCGACGTCTTGTGAAGTGAGTATACTGCTTCCCGAGCCATTGAGATCGCTGTCTTCAAAAACTGCATATCTATACCTTCAGATAATAAGGACATAACATGTTGCTGCAGGATACCATGATCATGTCTATGTGTTATCCTACACATAGATGATGGACATTCTTATGATGTTCTTACCCTGGTTGTGTTTTGTACCAAACGGAGGGTTCATGATGACTGTGTCAAATTTCTTTGCATATGAGGATCCAATGCCGCACACATCACTTTGGACCATGTCGATGTTTGGCAATTCAAATTCTTCCACGTTTCGTTTGAAGATGTCAAGTGCATCACTGTCAATGTCAAAACCCACACAAAGTCTGTTTGGAGGAAAAAAAAAAAACGTATTGAAGTGACTGGTACAATACTGTAGTAATCACAGAATGTCTACTGTCAACAAAAAGATCAGTAATTCAAGTTTATTCTCACCCTGCATCCAAGATTGCAGCTCCTACACTAAGCACTCCACACCCACATCCCAGGTCAGCAACCAGTTTATTCTCAATGCCATCAAATGTATTGTGAATAGTGTACAGCATACAGCCTAAGATGATGTAGAGAAATGCAATGTGCAGCCTGATCAAACTCTTGATCCACAGTACTTATGATGGTCCTTGATCAGGCAATATTTAAGAGACTGCTAACATAATAAATTGTTAACATTTCATAAACACATGAGAGATATTTCAGGTTATAAAAAAACTAGAAATATTGGCACCTCTTATTAATCGGTGAAGCCTCTTCAAGCAGAAATAACAGCGATGAAATGTTTCTGCAACACTTAACAAGGCTGGACAATTCTGTGTGGATTCTGTGCATTTTGCTCCATATGTTTTTGAAAGAATATTCTATTAACTAAGAATATACTATTATTAAATTCTTACAAGAGTGTTTTTATTCATATTTAATACCAGCACAGCATACAGTGAATATTTAATAACCATGACAGTTACCTGCTATATGGGGGCTGGTGGGGTATTGTTCCAGGAGGATTTTTGGCTCCTCAAATCCATCTACTTGCTGAAGGTGGCTTTCGAGTTCTTTCAGTTTCATGGCTACAGTGTGTTCCAGCCACAATGTTTTCTAGGAGCTTGCCTGTCAGAATGTTTTGCAGAGAATGCAACAAGACAGTTATTTCTCAACATCGGAGCACCATCATAGCAAAGTGTTTTCTTGCATTCCCTTACAGTCATGTTTAATTAACTCCACACACAAGAGTGAATATTTTTTACTGTTTGCTCATAAACAACAATTAGTTCACTTTCACTAATGTCTAATGCCTTATTGGCAAAGTAAGAATGAAATGAAACATAACCTCCAGTGAAAAGCATTTCACAATGAGCTCTGGGCTTCAATTCGGTCAGAAGTATCTGATGTTTTGCCGGCCCTTTTTACAGTGATGTACTAGCATGTGTCTAGTCCACACTGCCTCAATCTCAGCTCACACAAAACATGTCAGTGTAAATATCAGCTATTTTCATTAAACAGTTTTACAATGCATTTAAAATGCAGACCTGCTTTTACAATTAAATCATTAAAACACATGGTGTTTGTGTCCTTAATCTTATAACAGTAGCCGCCACCAATCAGGAAAGCATTCGAATTTTTCTTTGCTCAGTATCTTAAAACAGACTGACAGATAATGTATTTTTATGAAGGAAATTAGACACTTTATAACGTGAAAGGCAATTTTGGGCTTTACAGTACAGTGACAATGTTACTATAATGAGTCAGAGACATGAAGGCTGCATGTTACATGTATGGTTCACTGCTCATTATCAAAACAGCTCCTCCATACCAAACACATCCAACCATGTCTTTATGGATCTTGCTTTGTGCACTAGGGCACAGTCATACTGGAATAGAAAAGCCTTATCTGGAATAGCCTTATCCAAATGGTGTCCATAAAGCTGTAAAACATGGTGTTGTCCAAATTGTTACGGCAAACTGAAGCATCACTTCACTTCACCTTCACTGAATTCTATAATTAAGTGGTGTACCAATACTTTTGTCCATATAGTGTAGACAGATCGTGATAAACGTATTTGTGGGCTTAATCAGATGTGCAACAGGAGAGCATGAGACTATGCAGTGGAGATGGGCTGCAGGACAGGAACTAGAAAGAACAAACGCAAAGACCTAAAACTCTCCTGTAACTCAGACTCCTAAAACATAACAGATTTTTTATGGACATTAATAAACTGTAACTGCACTGACCCCTTAGCACCTTCACATCCGGAGTTCGCTTTAAATCTTTATCAAATCTCTCTGGGCTGCAAATCTCTCTCGTCAGTGAATTATTTTCTTCATCAATGACATGAACATAGAGTGTATTAGGATGGTTTGATTTAAAGCACTCACCAGAGTTTACTGCACTGTGGACACAAACAGCCATGTGCCATATTTAGTCTTTTTCCGTATTAGTGAACAATGCGTCAAAATAAGAGTCCTCAGTCAGTATTGCTGATTCCCAGTATCATAAAGAGAGAGAGAGAGATGAGGGTGAAGAGAGAGATAAAACATTTGCAGTGCATGGAACTTTATTTTTATGTATGCGTATAACGTTTTATTTGTATAGAAAAGGAACAGGGCAAACCATTCTTGCTTATATTCTATAGTTTACAAAAAATCCTTTCTTTCTTTCTTTCTTTCTTTCTTTTTTTCTTTCTTTCTTTCTTTCTTTCTTTCTTTCTTTCTTCATTCCATCCTGTCTTCCTTTCTTTCTTTTTTTCTTTCTATTACTCCACTATAGGATTTCACAAGGTGTAGAACAAAATCCAGTTTTGATCTAAAGAATATCCATAAACAGCATGTCCTCAGGTCATTGTACACATTCTGAGTGAGTAATTTAATATGTTCTCTTGCTACATCACTGCCCTTAATATACTGAAGGCTGCAGAACAGTTATGAAGTTATACAAGGTGTGTTCTATATCAGGTCTTAGATGGGACAGTGGCTCACCTTATTTCAGAATCTGTGTTAGCTGTGCCTAAAAAAAATAAAAAGCAATTTGCTGCCTGTTTTCTGTGGAAGCCAATGTAAGTTAAAACATAAAACAAATGTAGCAAAACAACACAACCAAAGGATGTTTTTAATGAAGATCACTGAAATATTCTTTGATGGTTTTGCTCTTGCATAACAGTCTGTCATGCCACATATTTTTGGCACATTGTTACTTAAATGGTGTTTTTATATTATTGTAATTTATAACTAATTTGCTCCTATTTTTTTCTTTGCCTCATTTGGCTCAGGACTGCTGAAGAATCACAGATTCTGTTTTTCCAGAGCAAACATTACAACATGTGAAAAAGAGCGTCCTGGTCTGCTCCGCCAGCTTTAATGGCCCAGTGAGCCCGTTTTATTTTCTATTATGTGGGTGTAGAAAGGGGTGCTCTTTTAATGTATGTGATTTAAGTGCAGGGTGGAGCAGTATTTAGTAAGGAAGCATTTTATAGCATAAAATGGTTAAGGAGATTGAGTGCGAGCGAAGGGGAGATGTGGTCAGGGCTGCTGCGGTAAGGAAACCTAAAGCCTGCCGTCTGACCAGCACCACAGTAACAGCATAGTTCCCATTCTTCCTCCAAACCTCAGACTGGCCACGCCAATTCTTCTCACTGAGCACCCAAACCCTCCCCTCCTCCTGTTTGGACATGAATGGAGGCTGGAGGAGTGCATACAGTCAGTGTGTGTGAACAGTTGTAACTGTGGAATGTAATTCATCATAATGTTTTTTTCCGCTTTTTTGTGGTGAACTTGTGATTTTGTGCTTTTTTCCTGTGGGAAAGCTCTGTTTACACAAATGTTTCATTGCTGAAGAGAAGTGTGGAATTTGTTAGTCAAACCTAGCATTCATGGCTCAGAGTTCACTCATGCACTTAGACACACGTATACAAACACAGGTTGGCATAATGGATGGATGAAAGGGTGGACAGAAAGATGGAGGCAGATGTTTGCCGAGAGTTTTGTAATATCAGCCCTGATTAGCAGGGGGCAGCACAGGCCAACATTAGGCTTTAAAGCAAGTGCAGCGGCCTTGTGTCCACTTTCCTGACACCGCGCTGTTCCCAGGCGAGCTCCTTTGCCCTTTGCAGCCTGATGTTTTTCCTGGCGCTCAGTGCCAGGCCAGTGGCAGCCATGATGAGGAAATGATAATGGACAGTGGTCAGCTCGGCACTAGCCGTCAGACTCGTTTAGAGAAATGTCATTCCCTTTCCTTTTTCTTCCTTATGGCTGCCAGCTGCTGCTCTCGGCTGTTTCTCCTCAAAAGCTTGAAATGCTGCGTCTGTCCGTCTGTCCGTTGCGAGGGCATAGTGGGGTTTCTTGTTTTGGTGTGCATGTGTTTATGTGTCCTCTACTGAGGTTGATATTCAGATCATTCACCAATGATCTGTAACACTGGCTGAAATTCTCATGATTAACTCAGGCTGAACATGTTTATCATGTCCACAATATGCACAGCTACAAGACAAGTCAGTTTAAACAGTGGATCTGAAGTGTCATTGGTGAATTTGTGGGTAACTTTGAGTTCCCACTTACTCATCATACCTGAGAAGATCTGTGTTTCTGGATTCGGAAAATACAAAGGGGTGAAGGCGTGGTGGTGGTGGTAGGGGGGTGTAGGGAGGAACAGAGAGAAAGAGAGAAAGAAAGAGATGTGTGAATAAGTGGTGGAGTCCGAGCGCCAGGGTGACGCAGTCAGCCGCAAGAGAGGGCTTATAAAATGTGAATCATCTTGCACCCTGTTTTTAGCCAAACCATGAAAATGCTGGAATGAGAGGGCACTTAATTTAGCCTCCTCTTTTTTAACTTTTCTGTGGCTGGTAATTCATGCATGGCAGTGAGCAGACCGGATTTTGGGGTGGAAGGCAACGAGAACCATTGGGCCAGGGGAGGCGGCACCTTCTCCAGCACCCAACTCTGGAGCCCATTAGTGTACCCACCAAACTGCCGTCCTCAATCAACTGGCACCAGGGAGGAGATATGAGTAGATGACATGAAATAAAAAAGGTAGCACAAAGAGTGAGAGGCGTTATATCAGGTAGCCTGGTGTCTGAGTGTTCTCCTCTTGTATTCCCTTCTCTTCTCTTCTCTTCTGATATTGTTTTAAAATTATAAATAGGAACAGTTTGCATTTTTTGCACTTAAACCAGTCCTTATTGCTGTTACACATCCTTTGGTAAGTCACGATTCTTGGTTAAGAAATATTCAGAATCATTTAGGCTCTGTTTCAGGCAGGTAAAAAATGTTTCTACAAATGAAATAAAGCAGTGATTTGAGAGTCCTGCCTTGTTTACAAGAAAATGCCCTTTTAGCAAACTGAGCCTGCTCTAGACTGTTATGTCATTCATGAGATAAATATTATCTCTGTCTGTCATGGCCTGTGTTTTCTACAGCATAAAGTTGTAACAAAAGGCTTTATTTTCAAGTACCCTGAGAAATACCCTGGTAGCATTCGGCAGTAAGTGCTGTTTATTAAAGGCAATGTGTAATTTGTTGCATGTGTTTGTGATGTTGCTCATTATAAGAGCAATTTATCTCTAGACACTCTGCAGTTGTGCACAAATTTAGTGGTCAAGGGACTTTCAGATAAGAAAGTGCCTGCCGTGCTTCTTTAGAATGTCAACAGACAATCTTTTATAAGACCCTAACAATATTCAAAAATCTGTCTGTTATCCTCTTTATATTAGTACGATGTTTAGAAAATAGTGTGAAAACATAATTTCACGGATGGTCTCGAGACAAGTAGCAGAAATTTCTCAGGAAATCCAAGCTGTTACTTTAGGTCAGCAATAACTCATACCTGAGAAACCTCAAAGTGCTGTTAAAAAGGTAATGGTCATGAAGTGATTAACGCAATGTGACTGTGGAAGGTTAAAGTCCTGGGAAGACACACAAGAACTTTGGTCTTCATGAAAAACAATTACAATGTTATTGCCCCTCAGCAATAACAAGCCTATAAAAAAAGTAATGTCAAAAAAACTTGCTTTTCTGTGTCTTTGAAAATGTCATAAAATTGGAAATTAAAGAATTATTGCAAATTCTTTTTAAAAATTAACTGAAAATAAATCCTTTGGGAAGAAAGTGAAGAAAATCAACATTTGAAAAGTTTTGTTACATATTGGTACAATTTTGCATATAAAGAGGTTTTAAAGGAATTAAATTCAAAATTCATGTTAATTTCTCTAAATGTTAGGTCATTAAAAACGAACATGTATGAAATAGTGAAACCTGTCGTTTATATTCAGATTGTAAGATGTAGGCTTGATCCACACTTTTAATGTAAAGTTTTATTTTTAATTTTAAAAGGTGTATAAAAAATTCCTATACAGTGGAAATATTGAGTCACTAGTCTAAAAACGATTGCCTATTCTGTAAATGCCAGTTAATCTATCCCAGTTCCAGTGAATGGGCTGCATATTTGAATGTTACGCCATTCATAGTCCTTTCAGAATAATGTACAGGACATAGTTCACAGTGTGTAATGTGTTAAGAGTGTGAGTTGAGGTGAGCCAAAGGATTTGGTTTTGTAGGGAAACGTCACAGCAGCGAAATACCTGTGGACCAGCAGCTTATAACACACCTATATTATCTAATGACAGTGTTGCTGTTGCTGAGAGCTACGTACTGTGTGTGCACTCCGTCTCCTTTCACTTCACTTGCTTTCCAACAAGAAGCTTGTTGACAAATTAAGACGTGTCACTTCAGTTTAAAGTGCGCTGCATGGATTGCAGCAAGCATTCCTTGAGCACATAGCAACACACATACACACAGTCTCAGCATATAATAAGCACTGTCCCGACTGTGCGGTTTGTGTTTCCCCATGTGCAATCGTGGAGAAGCCACATAAAAAGGCCTCGGTATTAAAGGACAAGTCTTGGTTGGGAGGGATTTTGTCATGCAACAAGAGTGTTTTTCACTTTTTTCTTGACTTTTTGGAGGAATTCCGCCACGGGCGCATTAGGCAGGCAAACCGCACTTTTCTGCCTCTCCAAAGACCCTCACCACCGGAAGAGCTTTTTCACTGCCCAGTGTTTTTAATTAAGGCCTAATTAGGTATAACGGTTACTGGCAAATGCCTGTGTAATGTGCATAGCTATTCATACTAGTACAACAAACTAAACCTTTTTAAAAACCTTGACATTTCACAGTGGTCTGAAGGCAAGGTATAAAAGAATTAATTTTTAAATTATTTAAATTGTCCTCATTTCGTTTTATTATTCTTTAGAAATGTTCACCTTTGCAGTCTTGCTTGGCTTATACTTTTTTAATGTTGGAACTTCAATCATAGACTTGATTCCAAACACATGACCTGTTACAAATTGGATTATAATATCTTTTTTGTTTACAAATTAATTCTTATTGCAACCTTCTCATTTCTGGTGTACATATGTCCCTCTGTGTCCGTCCTTTAGCTTCTGCAGTGTCCAGGCCATATACTTGTCCATCCAACTATTGTCCATACATTACCATTTGTCCATCCATCCATCCATCCATCCATCCATCCATCCATCCATCCATTTCCACCTGCTGCCTATTCCTCTTGAAACATACAAGAAAGACAGACGTGTATGAAGACAAGAAGGATCCATTATTACAGAGAATCCCAGAATAGACATCTTTTTATTACAAGCCGGTCCAGTGGTGGTGGTGAGGAAATTACAGGGAGCTCTTCTCACACATAAAAAAGGTCGCAATGCTGAAACCAGGAACCTCAATAAAGGCTGGATTAGAAAATCTTTAGTTTTTACTCCCCCCACTTTAAAAAAAAAATCATTTTTTTCCCTCTCTTCAGAGTTTTGTTTTATGTTGAGCTGCAGCAAGCTGTTTTGTGGCTCCTCTCTCAAGCCTGTGGTTGGAAAATACGCTCACTTGTGGCCAGCCGGGATGCCACTCCTGAACTTAACATCTGTTGAGAAGAAGATGTTGAAAGGGACGGGGATATGGCATGAAAAAGCTGCTAATCTCATGTTCAGATTTTCAAATTCGTGTCATGTGTTGAGTCGGAGGACAAAAACAGCATCCTTTTGGGCTGAATCAGAGTGAGGAAAGATCAGTGGGTCTTTAGATCTTTGGGCTCTTCATGGTTGCATCTTGAGTGACATCAAAGAATAATAAGGAGAAAGAGCTTGTAAGTGGTTCTTCACCCGAGATATGTGTCTTCTCCTTGATTGGCCTTTGATTTGCTCCATAAATAGCTCATCGTCTACACACAGTAATATGCAACATCTGTATCTTGAGCTTCGTTGAACCAGCCAACTTCAAAATGTGACTGTTTTATGGACATTATCCAGTCTCTAAATACTCCCCCTGATATAAGTCCTCTAACAAGGTCCAAGTTATAAGTGTGGTATGGTATTCTTCCTTCAGACAGAATGGCGTTCAAATGGAGAAACATGCGGCAGAGGCTCCAGGTAAAGACTTTGCTTTGGCTCTGATCTGAGAGCAGTGTCTTACGGGAAGCCTAACCATAACCATCACATCAGAAACCACAAAACAGGCGCCAGATCAGCAGCAAAAGGCAGCGTCTACCACCACCGCCACACTGAGGAGAGCCAGCAGCCTGGTGGTAGTGCTGGGCATTGTGGGCCACTCCCTACATGCTGCTAATTGGTGTAATCACTGCAGTAATGAAGTATAGTGGTTTCTCTGAGTGTGATTACAGGTCGTCAGCTCCTAGAGGAAATGAGGGGTTGGGGAGCAGAGGAATTCTCTCTGATATGGGTGTTGTTGCTCTTTTACGGGATGTGCGAGCAAGGCGTGTGCTGTTGTTTTGACGCTGCTGCTGATGGTGGCCGCTGTCAGGCCTTCTGTGGGGAAGTAAACAAGTCAGTCTGCATGGCTGGGACTGCCTTTGATATTCACCAACTTCCTTGTTCAAGTTCTTATCTCAAGGTATAAGAGTTTGCCACTTTCTACAGGATGTGGAGCTGTGCTGCTCTGTGCCGTGTGTGTGTGTGTGTGTGTGTGTGTGTGTGCGTGTGCGTGTGTGTGTGTAATGAAATTGTCTGAATAGAATGACACAATCAGGAAATGCCACAAATGACACTGTGACCCCTCCAGACTAGACTAGGTTTATCAGCTGAGAGCACACAAACATACATATTTTATTTATTTAGAAAATTGTGCCCTTGTGACTTTATAACAGACTATTTTTCCGAACTATGAAATTGTATCACTCTGAAATTTGTGACTGGAGTTTTAAATTATAGCAGTGGTATGCCACTGTATTCAAATATGATGTATTCTCTGAAGAAAATATCATTTTAACAAATAAAATGATTGAATTAACTCACGCAATTAATTAATTTCCTTGACAGTTAGTCTTGTATTTGGACTGGGCAAGCTTTTCCCGTTTAGCCATTTTCACTGGCGTGATATAATCTTTTCTGAGGAATCAGTGAGTCACAAATGCACGTCTATTTCAGTTCCTGTAATGTGGTGTCATCTACTTGGTTTATTTTTCTGAGTCTCACTTTCCTTGGGCAAATCTGAATCACCTTTAGTATGTGAGGATGATAAACTTATCCTTATTCTACAGACCTTAACACAAACAGCTAGCTACATTTAGGACAGCTTACTGCCCAATGTTTTTACACACAGATGATGAAATAGGACATTCACCATCAAAGTCCACTGTGGGGTATTTTTGGAGAATAATTTTCCTCCCTCTGAAATGCAGAAAAAGGAGTCTTGTCTTCAGGTTGTTTGCTATGGTCAGCTTGTCCTCAGGTGAGGAAGAATGAGCTAAGTCTTCTGTATACTCCTTCCCGACCCGGCGTCAACCCCATGCTCCCCTGCCCCCGCACTATAGGACTTAAATAGGGACAGTATGGAGCTTATGGTGGAATCAATGAGCGGGATGAAAGAGGTTGAAAGCGTGAGGAGGCGGTAAGGAAGTGATTCATAGTCTTTATGATTATCAAACGTGTTTATGAGCACAGCATTATGAGAAGTTCAGCTGAACTGTAATTGCCTGATTAATCAGTTGTCAGGCAGAGCTGCGTCATTGACAGCGTTGCATTAAAATGCCTTGCAGAAGGAACTGAAAGAGTTTTCAAATCAATACTGACTGCAGGGTACACTGACATAGAGAGAATTGTTGAGCTTAAGGTGATATTAATTGTGATATTAAGTGGACCTTTTGTAGTTGGTGATGAGAATATTTTACAAATTTATCTGACTGACTTTTTTCTGACCGCTAGCATGATAAGACCACCTCTGGTATTACTTTAAGTCACTGTTGGTTATCTGCTGCTTACCTTACACTTAACTCACCTTCAACTAAATATATAATTCCCCTACATACTCCTAATCTTAACCTTAGCCTTAACTATAACCTGAACCTGAACCTAAAACCCACACGTAACCCTCAGCCTGGCCCTGAAACTGACCTTCGTACTTACCCTAATGCTGTTTAGTACTGAGTACTGAGTATCAGTAGATACCCTACTCTGTACTAATCATTTCCCTACTTTGTACTCATCATTTAGTGCATCTTAGAACCACAATCTGTGCCTGAGAATTCAGCTTTCTTATTAAAAAAAACATTTTTGTCAGCTGGGAACATATTTCTTTATATATCAAAGTAGCATTTTGATGTAATTGGTCATTTATGTACTCTGCTTAAATCTGCAAATACATTCCTAAAGTTCAGTATAACTTATATAGCAGTATAACTGCATAGATGTCTGCCGTACATTCTTTCATACTCTTATCTCCAAATGTGGACATCACTGCCAATTACCTGTGCTGTTTATTTTCAATCATAAATTTGAATATTCCTGTTATTCCCTGTTAGTTTAGAAATTAGTTTGAATACGATTTTTGAAAAATATTAGTCCACTTTAATACACCAACCATATGAGATGATACTGTGATGAGTGTGCATTATAAATATTGAATAAATTCACATTCACACCCACTGTATGTTTGTCATAAGTAGGAATAGATTCCCAGGAAATCACACTTGGTGTCTATCTTAGGCCTACTAGAGGCAACGCTTCTTGCGGCAAAGGTCAATATTGACCCGTGAGGTAATTATAACTCCCTCAACACAACGGGCCTACCATCAACTGCTAGGTTTGTGGGCTTTCTGATTTAGATTACCTGATCAAAAGAAGGTTAGGTTTAATTTTGTTTCAATCAATATTTATCCTTCACCGCTGCACTTCTGACCCCTGCTGTGCTCTTGGTGAACAGTAGCAAAATAAAAGGAGGATAAAAATATTATTCATCAAGAGGAGATATGCTGCTGTCTTGCATGTTATGTAACAATGAGGCACTGTAACATCTGTATTTGCTCAGTGTTAGCATGAATAGAAAAATTCATTGTAAGAACATTGCCATACTCGTCCTTAGTTAAATTTTCACACAATTTCACATGCAGAGCCTGTGCAGAGGAGCAGAGCTTTCGTTCTATTCTCTCTTTTTTTCTGCCTTGTCAATCAATGGGAGAAAAGTAGTTAAATCTCTCTGTTAGCCATACATGTAATTACAGCTTGCCAAAATGTTACTAAATATGCCCTCGCTGGGTTTCTGGTTTTGTTTTTTCCTCCCCTTTCGCCTTTTGAAGGAGTTCTAATTGGTGGAGACAGTGTGTCAGGATTAGAGGCTGGGAGTTTTAAACCCCAACACCCCCGAAACCACACAGTGCCCCCTCCTCCTGCTCTCTCTGAGCTCCAAGCTGTACTGCAGTCTTTGTGAAGACTGTACGGGGACTGTGTATGTTAACTGCGGCTTGCCTTTCCGCACCTACAAACCCCTCTACCCGATGACTCCAGTAAATACACACCCCCACCATGAGACACCGGGCAAGGTGGACAATCTTTCTGCACCTTATTCAACTAGACTTTTCACTGCTTCTTCAATAGCTAGCCCTTCTGCCAGAAACAGAAAAGCAAACATCACCAGGCTGTTTATCATACATCTTGGAGAGATCTTTGTACTAATTAGGAAAATCAGAGGACAAAACAAAAAGGTGAGCTTGATGGGGGGCCTTTCTGAGCAGAGTTTGCATGTTCTCCCCCGTGTTTGCATGGATTTCTTCAAAGGGGCTCCTGTTTCCTCCCACAGTTCAAAGACGCGTTCTTCAGATGTACTGGAGATGCTTAATTGTCACACCCCTGAGTGTGTCTGCCCTGCAATGGACCGGTGACCTGTCCAGGGTGTTTTTCCACTCTTCGCTCGGAACTCTTACAAGCATAAACGGCTCATACAATGAAGGAATGCAATATAATGAAATTTTAAGTTGCAAAAAAGGTTTAGAAAAATACTAAAAAACACCTTACAACTAGTTTGGTTAATTGGCAACAGGTCAGTGACATGACTGAGCAAAAAAAATTCTAGAGAGGCTGAGTCTTTCAGTAAAAAAGATGGGGAGGGCTTCACCAGTCTGTCAAGTAGTACAAAAATTTAAGAATAATGCTCTTCGGGACTAAACTGCAAAGAATTTGGGGATTTTATTGTCTGTGGTACACAACATCATTATAAGTTTCAGAGAATCTGAAGAAATGTCTGTACACAAGGGACAAGCCTGAAAAACAGTTTTGGGTGGCTGTGATGCTCTCAGACAGCGCTGAATTAAAAACAGACAGGATTCTGTTGTGGAACGCTTCAAAAAAAAGGGCCTGAACTCAGTAGATAGACAGAGTTGGAAAAGTGGAAAACTGTGGTCTGCCGAATAAAATTTTTAATTCGTTTTAGTTTCCACATCCTCCAGGCTAAATAGAAGAGGAACCATCCGGCTTGTTATTAGCGCACAGTTCAGGAGCATCTGTGATGATATGGGGGTGCATTAGTGCACATGGCTCGGACAGCTTGAACATCTGGGAAGGCACCATTAATGCTGAACGATATATACAGCAACATATGCTGCCATCCAGATGACATTGTTTTCAGAGGCTTTGCTTATTTCAGCACGACAGTGCCAAATTGCCTTCTGCATTACAGCAGCATAGCAGTCAAAGGGTCCAGGTGCTAAATTGGCCTGTCCGCAGTCAAGGGATGTCACCTCTGAAAACACTTGGTACAAAAAAAGTACCTCAAACTGTTGTGCTGCTAAAATCCTTAATCAGGAAAGAATGGAACAAGATTTTACTTTCAAAGAAGAGGTGATGCAACACAATGTTAAACATGCTATTGTCCCAACATTTCTGAAACTGGTTGTTGGTATTCAATTCAAAATGAGCATATATTTTACAAAAACAATCACATCTCAGTTTCAATATTTGATATGTTCTCTTTGTTATGTTTTCAGTTAAATATATGGTTTACATGATTTTCAAGTCATCACATTCTAGTTACATTTTAGACAGATGAGAAAAGATATGTTATGTTTTTTCCTATATATATATTTTATATCCTAATA
>JBBJLR010000002.1:17474328-17488986 GCA_037577145.1 Brachypetersius gabonensis | reverse complement strand
CATTTATATTTTTAAGCTGATTATCCTAATCAGGACTGTAGGAGATGCTGAAGTCTATCTTAACAACCTGATGTACTTCCCACCAGGGAGGAAATCAGAGCTCCAAGCAGAAACACATGTAAACCATTGAGAATATGCAAACGCAACACATAAAAGGACCCTAGGCCACCCTAGCTGGGAATCTGACCTAGGACCTTCCTGATGTGAGGCAACAGCACAAACCACTGCAGCCTTTCCTGTTATCAGTACTGTGCAAAAGTCTTAGGCTGTTTAAAGGAATCGTAAATGCTAAGAAAACACAACCATCCGAAAGAACACAAATTAACATTAATACATTTAGTGGTGATTTTTATACATTTATAATGTCATGTATGTATAAAAATATATATTACAAAAGTAATTGAGGCACACCTGAAAAACCTAATTGCCTCTAGAATATGAACATAGACAACAGACCTCATACAAGTCAGACCCAGTGGTGGCGCCCTCCTGCTCTGATGCTGTGTAAAGCAGATCTGTAGGTGTAGGACAGGTGTATGAGTGCAATCAATCAGACTCTATCATCACCTCCTCCTGCCAGAGGTGTCGACTCAGCGTCCACTCTGCGGGGGGTGCGGTGCTGCTGGTGCACTTCTGCCTCCTTCACTTCACTAACTTCCTGTCCCGACAGCACAGCCTAAGCAAACATGGCACACAAAAGCCTCACAGAGTCACGGTCAGTCAGCCAAAGGCAAGATAGCGTGTAGGGGCTGAGACCGCCGCACTGTCTTAGTTCCTCCACCAAGGTAGCTGTGACTTCAGGGGAACGATAATGACCTCTTCAAATGGTCATTGCCAGTAATAAACCGAGGCTTATTTGTTTTTTTAAACAATTGCATTAATAGGCACAATAAATGGCACAATTTTCCATACACAATCAAGAACAGCTGAATAAGAAGAAATCGTACAGTGCTCATAGAATATTTTACCATACATTTGCCTCAAAGCGTACAATATACTATTGAACTACATGTGACCAGCAGCACGGATCTCCATTAGATCACACACTTGTACGCTGACCATTTGTTTGGTTCTATGTTCACTGGAATTCAATGAAACAATATGAGCAATCAGTCAGATCTTTGGGATTAAGCTGCAGCAATTGTATGCTTGGCACAATAAACATATGAACAATAATGGAGCATGATGGTTGGGGTGTAAAGGCTGCCTGTGCCCGCAGCCCTACAGCGCTGACCCCCTGCTGAGAGCATGGAGCCATGTTTCTTTGTTTCTCAGATGGAATTTCCCCAATCCACCTATTGGGCAGAGCTATACACTCTGATGAATAATTTTGCACAGTGTAAACTATGATGGGCATAGAGTCCCTCCCACCCTTCTAATGGGCTGAGTAAAAATGTGAATGAACTGGTATGAAATAGGTTAATCATTTTCATATGAATAAAATATATTGCAACAACACAATGAATGCCAAAGGTGAGTAAACAAAGTGTGTTTATGTAATGATGTTATGCAATGGCAATGCACTTGAACTTATGAAAAACACTGACAATTACGTTTCTGTATTTTTCCATGATTGTCCATGTGTGCAGTATGAGTGCACAGTGAGTGTCACATCTACACAGTACTAATTAAACTGCCCCGTACCCGGCTTTGGTCTCTCGCTCTTAGAAAAAGCGTGCACAGTGGCATCACATTCTTTTTTTTTAGCTTTTTAAATTTGTGTTGCAATCGGGTTCAGTGGACCTGAAGCTGTAAAAGGATCAGAGAATGAAAGGCTAAAAGAGGCCAGTCATTCAGTCTGTTTTACCCACTCTTTCTCTCTGTTTCTCTATGGATCTCTCTCTCTCTCTGTCCTGCTATCTCTCTATCTCTCTTACTTTTTCTCCCTCCCTTTCCCTCTGCCCTCTTCCACTCTTCCCCTTTATTCAGGTAAAACATTTACAGACACTCAGTCAATAAATGTTTAACCTGTTTGTCATGTGAACTTGTGCAGGTAATGCAAAACCGGCCTACTTGTGGAGCAGAAGAAAGGTTCAGACAGCCGTGAGTGCCGGGGTCGCTTCTATCCTCACTTTACCCTTTTTTCTTAAAAATTAAAAAAAGGTTTTGCCAGTTTTTGGTAGGCAATTTTGTCAGGTAGAAATGGTAGATCCTGCCCCTTATAAAGGAATGAAAGCAGAAACATCTTAAAGACCCCCAATAATTGGAATGAGTTTGCTATCTTGAGTATGTTTTCATGTAGTTTATTATTCTGAAAAATGCGTATTTTTTGAGGGAACTTCCATGAGAAAAGTTCTTGCTTCAACTTTCCTAATAGTGTTCTAACGATCTGTATAAAGTGGAAAATATAATAGAAAAACCTTCTTGAACGAACTGACTTAAGTATTTGTCTACACAGCTTCCACATTACTTATAAGTCTCATCCCTCTTTCTTTCGCCTAATCTATTGTAGGTTCCTTTGTCATTTTCATCCCTCATGCATCATCAGAGGTGTTAAAGAATTTATCTGAACAGGTCCGCACAAAGGGCTTAATGTGTTTGGTGCCAGCACCCTTAGCTAGGTCAGACCAGACCTAGATCACTCCAACGCAGCTGGACATGGAGCCAACCAGAGTTTCTGTCACATCTGGCCTTATAGACCACAGAGAGCTAAAGTATTCTTTCCCTGCATGTCTCTCTCTCTCTCTCTCTCTCTCTCTCTCTCTCTCTCTCTCTCTCACACACACACACACACACACACACACACACACACACACACACACATACATACACATCTCTACTCTAAAAATACCAAGAGCAGCAAATACGGGGATTATATAAAAGCTTATGTGCACAAATATATAAATATAAAGTACATAATGAATTTATTGATATTTGCTTTTTCGGAGTAGAGGGAGTGGCGTAGCAGTGGTGGACCAGAGCGGCCCTGGCACTCTTTAAAGTGGTGAGCTGGGCTGTGGGAATGTGCGCTTTTGGGTCGCAGTGCTGAACGATGGCGAGGAACCCTGGCTCTCGCTCACAAAACATCTCTGATCGCTCCGCTTGCCCGTTCAGTCTATACCTTTCAATTCCAAAACTTTCCATAACACACCATATTAAGCGTCAGGTTATTTCTGCACTTCCTCTTTAGCACTTTTTCCATCTCTCACTCTTTCTCTCTCTCTCTCTCTCTCCGTTTTCTTCCTCTCTTATTCTTTTTGCTTTTTGCTCCTTTTTCTCACTTCCTCTCCCGCTTATTCTTTTTCCTTTCAATTTACAGAAGTCTAATTTATGTCCAGGAAGGGTGTTTCTGAGGAGATAGTGGACATGCTGATTAAAGCCAAGAAGACAATGGCATTAGTCACTATTATTCCCACTGATTAGGAAGCCAATCCAATGAATTCTGTTATTTCTCCTCAGAAGTATTAAATCTAAAGTGATTGAGCCCTGAGTGTTGAAACATCAAACCCAAGGAGATCAGAGACCCATGTTTTGGTTTCAGTGCATCTGGACGCTGGTCTTTGATTGCACTTGTCTGCTTTAAATCACTATTGATGACAAATTAGAGCTGAGGTGGGGCCGTTAGCACACGCTAGCTGGGCCCAGCGGCGGCCCCTGGTTTCAGCGGCTTCATGGGAGTTGCCATTATTACTTCCTTCAGATTTTAATCTTTTGTGAACATGAAGTTTGTTCAATGAGTCCCCTCCACTTTCCTTCCTACGCTGAATTCAACTTTCAATTGTGAGTCTACGCTGAAACCCTCCACCCAAGACTATATGTGGAAATAAAAAGTTCAGATCACTATTAGCAGATATCCTCAAACATGAGTGTACTTTCTCCATTTGTTTTCTTGAGAGTAACAGGCCAGCATAATTTGTTATTCATTTTCAGTTGATTCATTTATGACTTTAACATTAAGGAAATTATTATAGTGTTAATTCTATGTGGCTCTTAAATGCACTGCCATTATTTTTAAGTGCCTGTTGAAGTGGTTGAGTGAAAATTTCCCTTTCATGAATTGTACAGGGCTGAATATAACTCTGCCAGGATGGAAACTGATAAATCAAAGCAGTGTTAGCAGAGTAAATATTACTTTACTGTAAATATCCAGACCAGTGTCATCACTGTAACTAAGTCCTCCTAGGCCTCCTTTCTTCGCCTCTTCATATGCTCTTAGATCTATGGGCTGCTTTAATCTCAATAACACATGTATGTGTGTAACGTACATATACGACTACACAAACAGACTGTGAAGACAGACAAGCTGTCAGCAATGAATCAGACTGTGGTTTTGGGATGATATAAGCTCTTCCCTAAGTCCAACCTACAGTTAGTCTGCTTCTTCTTTAAGAGCTCCAGAGTTCCTCCTGATGATGTGTGAGCATGCATTCATTGCTGAGTGGTATTTTTGTCCATTATGGTGCTAGGTGAGCACGTCTGTGGCGTGCCAGTGTTTACCTGTGGTCAGACCTGCTATACTGCGCCGCTGTGAGCCATCTCTGCATATAGGTGAGACAGGGAGTGAGGGAACCTGAAGACAGACGTGGACGAGGCTAAAATTAGGAGTGAAAAGGGCCTTCTATGTTTCAGGGCTACAGTCATAAACAAAAAATCAAAGTCTGAATGACCGTCATGCTCATTGCCTAATTTACCAGTAAAGCAATGATTTACTACAGTGCTGAAATGGACACAGCCCTAAACCTCACTCTACATTTACATTTATGCATTTAGCAGATGGGGTAATCCACAGCGATTTGTAATTTAATCATGTTGCAGATGCAGGTAAGAGTCACTTAATGCTTCTGAACTGTACTGAAAAGATACTGTCTAAATTATTAGCTTATTATTAGCTATTATTATTAGCTTTTGATGATCATGCTGTCCAGCTGCCAGTCACTTTAACTCATCCCATGTACTAACTGTAGGCATTGGGATGTGCTGATTGAAAAGAGAGAGAGAGAGAGAGAATGGGAGAGAATGGGAGAATGGACCGTGCGTGTCCATGTCGTATGGGTTTTGTCTCGTGATCCGCTGCGGGATGCCGCTGTCACCCCGGCTGTGGTTAGCTGCTCTGGTGCTGCTGCAGGCTTCAAAGACTGCAGGCCTGCCCACAGCCCTAATTAGAGGGTCCCTGCCCAGAGCTGGGGACAAGCTAGCGGAAAGTGTGCGCAAGTGCACACACTACGCTTCGGTAGCAGCGGGCCGACACAGGCCAGGGATGGGGAAGGGAGGAGCAGCGACCTCATCACATCTGTCCCACGAGTCTCTTAGCCTCTTTCTCTCTTTCTCATGCAATCACGTCTTCCTCTTTTCTTCCATCTCACCTTGCATTGTGGTTCTGTCTTCCTTTCTTCTTATTCTGAGGCAATTCTTAGTTGAGAGAATTTCAGAAATGCAAATAATTCTGACCAGGTTCACCTTGTAGCTTCTACTGATGTTCTCAGTGCAGAATGGAACTACCACTCAAAAATTCTTTGGAGTGATTCCTCTCTTGGATTTCTAAAGAACGCACTCTTGGATTTCTAAAGAACATTTTATTGGAATATTTTTTAAACCACCCAAATAAAAGGTTGTTTAGGAAACCAAAGGTGCTTCCTCTTTACATTCAAAGAAACCTTTTTGCTGTTACTAACTGTTAGTTAGTAGTTAGAACTGCTGTGGCTAAATAAAAGCCAAAACAAAGCAGTCCATACATATATTCCCATATGATGTCTGAATGACCTGATCACTCTCCCTAACACCCCTCTCTTCAACCCACCATCATCTGCTTCCTTTCCAGCAAAATGTCCCGCAACATAATTGGCCATTGTTTGCTGAGGGGGGGTGTTTATGTCAACACCGAGCCGTTCTGTCTTGATGTAACCTCGGTTTTTAGCTGTTTAACCATATTGTCACAGCCTATTTAAAGGAAACAGACTGTTAGCCAGTGCACAGCTGGCAGGGCCAGTGGTGGTGTAGTAAAATATAAATATAATAAGAACGTTTTTGAGCTGGTGAATCCATTCTGAGCAGTGAAACATCACCACAGTGACCACAGCTGTGGCATGCGTGCAGGAAAGAAAAAAAAACAGGCCAAGCCTCTGAAGCCTGAGAGTGGGAGCCAGCAGAAGCAAAGAACAGAGATGTCTAACTTATGCCTCAGGTTCAGTGTTAATGGCATCATTAGCCTAGGTTGATGCTCTACTGGTGGCGTGTAAACACACAGCTCTTACTGTCATCATTATCATTGCAGACATGGTAAGTATTTTATTGAGTGAAACTGTGGGATTTCCATACAGATCCCTGCATCATGCTGTGTGAGTCATCACCTGATGTTAAAACTGACTTTCCTGAATTATCAAAACAGAATAGAAAGGGTGGCATTATAAAAGATTCCAAGATCAAATCTGAAACTAGACACAACGCTGGACATTTCATTTTTATTAAAGTTGCAGGTCTTAAGGTTAAGAAGACTCAAGCCAGAGGAGGTGAGGGAGGTTTTTGGGCAACCAGAGGAAAAAGTGAAGGTGGTGCTGAAGGTATAGAAGCAGAAAGAGAAAGAGAGGGGGCAGCTCCCACAGGCTGCCATTGATGCATTGAGTTATTCAGGGCTCTGGACTTTAGGCCTCAATTACAGCCATTTGGCAGGAGCACTAACGCAGAGAGACGCGGCTGTGGCAAGTCCGGTCCACGCTGCCCGACCCTGTGCTCGTCCCCTGGGCAGTGCTTTGTTTTTTTAGCAGGCGGCTAGCTCAGGCTGCTTTTAGCCTCTGCTTTTAGGCATCGTTGGTATTATTTTTTCCCTACTCGCTCCAACTGCAACGGCCTCAACCACTCAGGGCAATGGAGTGCTTTTGTGGAGGGAATGGAGTGATCAGTCATTGACGGTGTGCAGCATTCTGCACGCATGGATTCTATGACATCGCCCCTCTGGGCTCCAACCAAAACAGGGAACCCCTCTTCTTCCTCCAAAGTCTGTAGAATGAACTTGCTTAGAAGCTGGTACTACACTGGGACTAGAGGACACCCAAAAAAAACATTTGTATAAAACCAAAATGGACCTCACTTAACTGTTGGCAAGACTGTGAGAGAAAAACTAGAGACAGAGAGAAAGAGAGAGAGAGAGAGAGAGAGATAGGGGGTGGGGTGGGGGGGGGGGAGTTTATCACTTAAAGAGTTTTGTCCCCATTCTCTGGAAGCTGGAGGAGACAGCAGGAAGTGGAGGAAGAAAAAAAACGGTAACTATTACCTTGAGAAGAACGAAAAGGCCGTCTGAAACACTGAATCCCACCGCAGTCCACAAGAAGGCCATTCCTAGAGAACGAAAACAGCTAAAAAAAAGTTGTTTACTAGTTAATACCAGAAAAACACCAATTTGCTTATCCTCGCTCTCTCTCCCTGCTCTTTCTCCTCCTCTTTCCCCCTTTCTGCTCCCTCACTTCCCCCCCATTATACTCTTTGTTGGTTAGTTCCGTGGGTAGCCCTGGTGCCCATGTGAGAGCCTAGTGGACCCAGTGTGCTCACCCCACTGACAGCAGATGAAAGGCAGTATGGCTGGCATTATTTGAAAGGCATCCATCTCTCTCTGTTTTGGCCCTGGTGTCCTCTTATTTCACAGGGGCAAATTAATAACTCTGCTACATCAATGGGTTAGTGCTAAAAGGGCCTGGGCTGGCGTCTGAGCCACCGGCATCGCCCCAGCCTGAAACGCAGCCGCTGCTGCAGTTCTGCCTTAAAGGCCGTGGGCTCTTCTCTTGAAGGCAGAAAGGATTTCTGACTGGATTCGACCACTTCTGAAGTATTGTCAACAGCCAAGTTCAATAGGCAGGCCGTCAGGGACCCATGTCTTTATTTACATCCCTCAAAGCGAAGAAGACACATTCAGTGGGATCCACGCACTCTGTAATTGTGTCTCTGTGATCTCCAGATTCGCACTGCAAAACAAGTCTGTCCATTACATTCCTTGCATGTATATGAAGCTGCTTTCACTTCACCTAAACCTCATAAATAAGAGGGATGTATAAGAATGCAGCATCCTCCACTGCCTCCATGGATAATGCTGAGTAAAACAGGCTCTTAATCTCTCCAGCAATCTAGCCAGCAATCTTTAGTGAAGTGTTAGGTATTTTTTTATTGAGCTCAGGAAGCAGTGGATGATATTAAGAATGCTTGAATGCATGAACATATGGAGCAAATGAATGAGTGAGTGGAAAGGAGTAAGCATAAATGAATGAGAGAAGGTGTCCTCTTTTTTTTTTTACCTGCTTTACTTCCCTCTTTACCTCTCTGTTCCAAATGAGGACATGCAGCCCTCTCTAGGCCTGAAATACTTTATTATTTACCCACACAAATAATAAAAACACAAATCAACCATAGACCCCCAAATGTCTGTAAAATTTGCTTTTGAAATGGGCACAAAACCACTGGCAAATATTTAAGCAGCTAATTTGGAAGATGTGGGGCTGTTTTTCTTTCTCATTTCTTAAAAAAAATAGAGCTCACAGAGTACAAGTGTCACAGATCACGCTTTTCTTGAGGCTTTCGCCGCTGGCCGACTGATGGGCAGAATCATCCACACAGGCCGCACAGTCCTCCATCTGTGTAAGTGGAGCATCCCTTTCTCTCTCTCTCTCTCTCTCTCTCTCTCTCTCTCTCTGTCTCAGACAAACACACACACACGCACACACACCCCCTCCCTTCTCTCTCTTTCCCTCTCTCTCTCTCCCTCCCTCTATCTAAAACACAGACACATACACATTCCCTTCTCTCTATTTCTCTCTCTCGCTCATACACACACACACACACACACACACACTCTCCTCTCTCTCTCTCTCTCTCTCTCTCTCTCTCTCTCTCTCACTCTCGCAGTGCAGTAAAAGAAAAGCTGCTCCTGTGAAAGGCTGCTCCTAATTATACTCTGCCCTCTCCCCCTTACCTGCTCCATCCGCAATTAGAACAGTGGAGCCCTCAGGAGAGCTCCACCGCTGCCCATCACCTCAGCACAGCCTGCCACACACTGCAGCCCTGCACTTCTTAATGGAGTGGAAAGATAAAAGTAGGCCTGTATGTGTGTGTGTGTGTGTGTGTGTGTGTGTATGTGTGTGTGTGTGTGTGTGTGCATGCCAGAATTATCTAGAATTAAGTCTAGTCCCAAACATTCTTTCCTAACATAAAGACGTTTCAAATCACCTCTTATTAGATGTTAGTTCAGCTTGTTTCCTAGTTGCCAGTGACTCAGTTATATATCACACTAGCATGATTCATGAGCATCTATGGTCTATGTTGAACATCTACACTGGATAGAAAGAATGAAAAGTTTATAAAGAAAAACAAATATAAATGAGATGCTGGATAACTTTGCCATTCTTTCTGTGAGTCAATATTTTTTGTTTGTATGTGTGTGTGTGTGTGTGTGTGTGTGTGTGTGTGTGTGTGTGTGTGTGTATGTGTGTATGTTCGTGTATCTTTATGTTTTACCTATGCATGAGTTTGCGTGTGTGCGTATTACCCCGGACACGCAAATTGTGTGTGTGTAGTGTGTGTATGTATGTGTATGAGTGTGCGTTTGCCTTTTTGTGCGTGTGTTTTCGTGTTAACTGGGGCACGTTACCTGTGCGCGCTCGCGCTCGCACTCGCGGGCGCGTGTATGTGTATGTGTGTGTGCCCACACCACTGACCAGCTCCGCGCGCTCCCGCGGGTAGGAGTGGCACGCGCGCGGGCAGGAAGTCTGTAGCCGCCAGGGTGCGGCCCAGCTGCGCTCCTGCGATCCCCTGCACTCCGCGCCGCTGGAGAGGGGACGCACAGTGCGCGCCGCAGAGCGCACGCACATTCACTCATACACACGCACGCACACACACATACACGTGCACGCGCTGCCACACCGCCTCCCTCCGCTCTCTTAGTTGGTCTAAATAAACGCGCCCTCCTGCCGCTTGCGCTCAGTCTCTCACGCGCGCTCGGAGCCACCGGATCGGTGTTTCGTTTTGTTTTTATTTTGTTTTGTTTAGTTTGTCTGATTGTTTTTGTATTCCTGTGGGTCGTTTTCTCTGCTTTTACACACAGACGATGATGAGGAGCGAGGAGGCCAAGGAGGATTAAAGCTCGCGCCCTCAGTCACCCCGATCTTCTGCCCCGGTTTTGGGGGCGCACGAGGAGCTCCTAGAAGGAAGAGAAGGGCAGGGCAGGGTGGGGGGCACAGGGGCAGGAGGCGGTGGGGGAGCTGGAGGAGGTGGCGGAGGAGGTGCAGGCTGAGACCGTGGAGCTCCAGGCGGCATGCGGCTCCTCGCGCTCCTGGGGCTCCTCGCCTCGTGCGCTCTGCTGCTCTCACCCGTCTCCCAGGCGTGCGGACCCGGGAGGGGATACGGCAAACGGAGGTCGTCCAAGAAGCTGACGCCCCTCAGTCTCAAGCAGTTCAGCCCGAACGTGGCCGAGAAGACCCTGGGGGCCAGCGGGAGGCTGGAGGGCAAAATCACCAGAAACTCGGAGCGATTTAAGGAGCTCACACCAAACTACAACCCAGACATCATCTTCAAGGATGAGGAGAATACGGGCGCGGACCGGCTCATGACACAGGTAAGGGGGCGTCTCGACAGGGGGTGGGCGTCTTTGGGAATCAGTGCGTGACTCCAGCAGAGCAGCACTAGAGCTGTTTTGCGCTGCTTCTGCTCGCACTTTGCTCTCAGTTCAAACCTCTATTGATCTACACCATGAGCTGATTTGCCCCACAGCGTCTTTGAGAACCCACTGTTTCCCAAATCCAGTTCCATTTTTCAAATGTCAGTGGTGTCAGTGGTTCTGGATTCCGTTCATGTTTTCTCCTGCCTCAGCACCACCTCTGGGGGCTTTTTATTATGCCCTTAATTACTTTTATTGCATTCTTATTGCCTAAGCAATTCAACTAATAAATGTGGGCATGTAATGCATTTTAGATATTTTATGTCTGCCTAAAAAAAGGCTCTGTAGGCACTTCATTTGACATTGGCCTCATAAGCAGCCCAGATCTGGTATGTTGGGGTGGGGAACACTATACCTGGACCTGTGTAGGGATGGGAGTCACAGAAGCAAAGATGACGAGTTGGCTGTCAGTTGTCCCAGAGAGGAGCACAGTGGTGACCAGCACAGGACAATCGGTTGGAAAGTGAAGTCCTAGGGATGAAACTAAAGAAACACAGAAAAAAAAGGCACAGATTTAAATACTTTTTATATTTTTACTGATATTCTGCTACTGTATGATACCAGGATTGGAATGATCTCCAGTTTAAAACAAAGGAAATGACAGTGTTCAGATAATTCCTGTGAAAATGTTTCATTCAGACTAGTTAAATGGTTTGAACCTGATCTGTCAGTGTCTAAGGAGCATCAGTGACAGCGCTGCTGGTGTTTTACAGCCTTTTAACATTGATCTATTGCCCCTGATACAGCTCTTCATTCACCGCTATTACAGCAGCTTCCTCAACTTCATGTTCATCTTAGTATGGCATAAAATATTTTAATATACTGATCTGAAAATTTCTTTTTATTGAATAAAAGGTTTGCTCAGTCCTGGAGAGTGGGTATACTGCCCATTATGATGTCCACTTCCAGATACTTGAGCAATAATATTTGCACTTTTTATATGGTAAAAAGTTAATACATTTGTATATGATGAATTCATATAAAATGCTAATATATTATCAAACTTATAGTTTGTGACTGAGCACATGCAGGACAACATAGTCTATCAATAAAACAGGTATATGCATTTTTATGGATAATATAAACCAACACATCTATCATGATCTCGGCCCTGCTGTTGTACTTTTGAAGTATGTGGGTTGAGCGCTTCGTTCTTCATTTCATACTTCATTGTCTCTATTATTACACTAACCGGTGACTCTCGCGAGAGAACAGGAGGTTTGCAACAGTAACAATATATAAACATAACCAAAACCGTATTAAACGAAAGCTAGTTCACTGAATAATGCTATACAGTGAAAAATACATGATATGCTGTTTCCTTACACTTTATGCACCTTATCCACCATGTTATGAGGTTGAAAATCATTTTAGATTATATTTTACAACAACACAAGTTAATAATAGTTTTGTGCTTATTTTGTTGGTATGAAACATAAATATTGTGCTGAAAATTGTAGGTTGCAGTGTTTGTGCTCTTTCTTTTGGCAAAAAAACCTTGTTTTCATAGGGAACAAGTGACTGTCAAAACCAATGAGTTTTTTTAAAGTGTGGTGAATAGGGTTAAATGATAATGGAATTAGGGTGGGTCACTCTTAGCTATATAGAAACATTATAGAACATAAAAAGGGCGCTTTGTTTAGCTGAAACAGCCCTTTGTTTTATGGCTCTCCTAAGGATTTGAACAATTGAAAAGGTATACTGCTCTTTTTGTAAAATAAACACAAAACAAAAAGTAATCTAAATTTTTTTCAACTCTTGTCTTAAATGCTCTTCTTTTGCACAGGAAAGGCCGCAACTGTATGTGTTGCTATGATCACGAACTTTGTCCGTCTCTGACCATGACCCATTGCACTTTAATGATTACCTCTTGATTGCATGTCTGCAGTTTTCTAATTTTCCAGACAACTGCATACACCACCTTGTGTGTCTAACTCTGATCTAATCGCCTGCTTTCACAGCGCTGCAAGGACAAGCTGAACTCCCTGGCTATCTCTGTAATGAACACGTGGCCGGGGGTGAAGTTGAGGGTCACTGAGGGCTGGGATGAAGATGGCAATCACTTTGACGACTCTCTACACTATGAGGGCAGAGCAGTGGACATCACCACCTCTGACCGCGACCGTAACAAGTACGGCCTGCTGGCCCGGCTGGCGGTAGAGGCCGGCTTTGACTGGGTCTACTATGAGTCCAAAGCACACGTCCACTGCAGCGTGAAGTCAGGTAGGAACAAGATTGTGAACTCTATGCTGGAGCGCAAATGATGTCAGCAATTTATTGTAAATGGATTATTTAAAAAATAAATCAAATGCATATGAAACTTTGCTTGCCTGCAGAGCTGAAATCAGAAAGTGCTTCAGTACTGATTAATGCTCAATTCCATCTCAAAGTAGTAAAACTTTTTTTGTCCTCAGAACAACAGCACACTGATCTCTTGGATAAGAGATAAGAAGGATGAAGTTTAGTCTTAGTCTTTAGCAATAAAGCCCTGCATTAAAGGCATACTCCAGAAAACCCACTGAATTAAGACACACTTATAAAAAAGCCAGGGGACAGATGCTGAAAGACCTTGCCTAGGGATTTTTAAATCCGCTTTGTTTTGAATCAATGGCTTTTCGACACCTTTTTCTCCACATACTACAGGTAATGCAGATAAAGACTGCACTGGAACATGCTGAAGTGTTCCTTTAGCACACAACCTTTGCACTATAAATATTTTTGTGTTAAAGCCCCCTGCAAGACTGGGTGTTATTGTCCTTATCTATTATTTGAGAGATCTGTTTGCTTTAGGGTGAACATTTTATTACTTAGCATTAAGCAATATTGCAACAACATTCTGATGCCTTTATCTTATATACCTGGCCTTACTGGAGATAATGGCACTAGTACGAGTGCTTTCCTAGATACAGGGCAAGACATGTCTACAAACAAGTCAATGTGAGAAGATAGTATTGGGCTTGGTGGGCCTTTTAAAAGATACAAGAGGTGTTTATTATGTGTCATGTGAATCTGAAACGAGCCACCCTTTCAGAAGACAGGTGTTCAAGCGTGTCTGGCTGTGGGGATTGTGGTCAGTTCTCATTAGCTCAGGTGAGATAAGTGGGAGACATAGGCTGCAGGTGATGACCAGGTATCAGACCACATCATTAGATCATAACTCAGCACCTATATTTGTGTCATCTGGGAGCAAATTACTGGCCAGATAATCAGGAAAGAGGAACTGGAGTGTGTCTATTCCATGTCTCCTTTATCTAAATAAATGTTCAACTCTGTTAGGTTTTGCTGAAGATATTGGGCTGTTTTTTTTACTTAACCAGGAAGCAGAGAAGCCAAAGAAACCCTTAATTTCCCCATCATTTCCATCATGTTTATTTCGGTGTATTTTTGTCATGCTGGAATGTGGGTTTTGCTCGTTTCATTCAACAAAAATGTTGTGTTAGTACATTCTGAACTCACACAAGTTATACATGTACACAAAAAGCTGACCCTGTGCCCTGAGCCTTAGCGCAACACTTAAGTCTGAATAGTGTCGGTTTCGGGCCCTGGTGAGGAATGGGACTTCTGTGTGGATATTTGTGAAGCACTTTTTTGTTATCACTCTGATTGGGAGTGCAAACACTGGCAAGACCTGTTGTCTGCGCCTGCCTTATCAAAGTCCTTTATAGGTGTGTTCTACTGCACAGGGCGCAGTGCTGATGCATGGCTGCGTAGTTGAATGAACAATGCTTGATTCGTACGAAATTGTATTTGTATGAAGTGGCACTGGCGTCGGAAGCTTGGTTATGCTTCAGAGATAAGGTGGAATTACTCTGTGATAAGAAATAGGAAATATTCTTCTCATGCGTGCAATAAAAGCACATTCCTTCAAACTTCTATGTCTCTTTGTAGTGGGGGAAACTGAGTTTCATAGTGTGTACCTTTAGGTATTAGAATGTAGGTGTGGCAAGGGCAGAGAACAGAGAGAGAGAGAGAGAGAGAGAGAGAGAGAGAGAGAGAGAGAGAGAGAGAGAGAGAGAGAGAGAGAG
>JBBJLR010000002.1:17431062-17463562 GCA_037577145.1 Brachypetersius gabonensis | reverse complement strand
TGTTTTTAAGTCTTGCACTCTCTTTTTGCACTCTGTGTGGTCCTGTCCTGCCCCCAACATCTGTGGTGTTGTTGCTTCAGTTTTTGTTATTTGTGTTGTACCATGGCCCTGGAGTAATGTTGTGTCTTTTCACTGTATAAGGTGTATATGTTTGAAATGACAATAAACTCATACTTGACTTGACCATTTACACTTTTTCAGCCTAAATCAATTTAGCTTCAGCCATCAAAATAAAGTTATAAAAAGTGTTTCAATTCAGACAGCTTTTGGAATACACCATCA
Organism: Brachypetersius gabonensis; assembly: GCA_037577145.1. Lineage (NCBI taxonomy): Eukaryota > Metazoa > Chordata > Actinopteri > Characiformes > Alestidae > Brachypetersius > Brachypetersius gabonensis. Next base: position 17,463,280 of record JBBJLR010000002.1, on the reverse strand, counting down.
TTCACATATAAATCATTCTTAAAAGGCAGAGTTTTTAGAATTTCATTGTCTATTTAATGCAAAGGAATAAGTGAAAGTGTAAGATAAAAACACATTTCAAAATGAACATATAAACCTACAACCACGCAAATGTGTCATGTGGACCTCAGCGAAAAAATAAAATCCAAGGAATATGTATGAGTACACAATGTCAGTACCTGGAAACATGAGTATATCCCAGAATTAGCCCAGCAGTATAAACTAGAGATTTAAACAAGCAGCTCTTTTGTTATTGATCTAGTGCTGTGGTTCTCAAAATTTTTCTGTCATTCCCCAGTTGGCAGGAAGAAATATTTTCATGTCACACCTCAACAAAACTTCAAACTTGCAAAAGACTTCTTGTGACATTTGTCACTTAATTGCTTCACTATTCGCTTTGATGACCATCTAAGTATCTGACTGCAATGAATGAGCAGGTTCCTAATGTAACTGATGTGAATTCCACTGTGACAATGAGATGTTAAACATTAGTCCTGCATAACTTTCCCCAATGTCACTTGGGCTTCCACTATTAGGGGCACCATATACTTTGAGGATCACTGGACTAGGGTTTTAATGAACAATCTACATTAGCTTTCTAGTCCCTAGTTTTATTATAATATTATTAGGGGCACCTAATACCAAACATACGTTTGATATATGCATAAATGTCCCCTAATAATGAAATGAAAAATAAGCAAAAATGAAGTAGTTGTTCAGGGATTAAATCAATGTTTATTTTCGCATTGAACAGTAGGGTGCATGGCTGTAGAATAGGAATACTCATGGCTTATAGAGGCTTAAGTGGGCCTGGACTTCAAACCCACCTCAGCAAGAGAACATAAATACACCAACACACTGTACATGAAGATAAGCATGCCTCGGTCACATTCACACAACAGTCACACATATACTGTAGATATGTTCAGAGAATATTATGGGTCTTCATCAATGAAGCTTAACAACTTGACACCATGTTCACATTTACAAATGCACTGGCACAAAAAAACAGAGGCAAATACATCCACATTAGGCCGAAGCACACAAGGGAAAATGTGTTTTCCACCCCGTCATTGTATTTATTAAGATCTAATCAAATCCTATCAGCTAGCGCTATATCAAGAGCATCAGAAACTCAGTTATCTGTCTTTAGACAGATGAAATTTAATTTGAAGTGAAGGATACGAAAACACACACACACACAAACTTGCTTGACTGGATGAAACTCTTCAATGCTTAGATGTGACTCATTTGAGGGGAAAAAAAAGAAAACAATGTACTTCAGCAGAGAGCACAACACAGAGATTATAAACCTGGCAGCAATGAGCCTAGTTTATCTCTCCCTCTGTACAGACCATTCACAGGGTTAAAGTTCATGTAAGCAGATATGGTAGTAAACAAGAGAAGTTTCGGTTAAGTGTAACTATGCCCTGAAGCACATGTGAAAAAGAATCAGCAAGAACCAAAGCACAATAGACTCAACAGTCCTGTGGATGGTTAAGAAATCCAGTTAAGAATCCAGTCCATGGCACATAGGAGTTTTATACTATAAACACTCACCAGTATCTCCTCCATCATCAATGTACAAAAATAAAACTATAAATACAGTGTAACAGGATTCAATAAATATTATGCATATTCTTTGTTTGTGGCTGAAAGCTGCACCATAGGAGGGAGAGCAATTACTCTACTCATATAATTTGACAAATGTTTTCTCATCCAATCACAACATATGCCAATTTTTCAGAAACACCTCCAGAGAAGAAATGAAGATTTGTTAAGACATTATTGCATTGAAACATATCTGGAGGAAACAGGTCACGGATATTTTGTGTATTACCTTATAGGATGAAATAAGTACATACTATATGCGTATACACACAACAAAATTGTCTTTGAATAAGTACTGTACAGTATGTTGATGAAGACAAAATAATTGAAAAAGACAAAGTTTTCTGAAAGCTCTGAGCACATTTATATTGTTTACACAACACAAACAAAGGGCCAGTTGGGAGACTGTTAATGCTTAAAAATCATATCTTATCCTGAGCAAAATATCTGTGCCTTAGTGTTTGTGTGGCTTTGTTTTTATTGGTTACTGTGTGACAGTTAGAGTGAAAGGATGTTAGAAGGACACATAATTCATTAATTACAGTATTTTGTTAGTGATTAGTGTCTGTACTATATGTAACACTGAGATGTTCGGATATAGCATTTAATTGAAGATCCCTTTTATCTCTCTGTTGAGTTGGATCTCAATAATTCTTTAAAAGCTCCATTTATAGCAGAGGTAATAAGATGATGAGGCTGTGAGGAATTACTTACTGTGTGGAGATAACTTATATTCTCTTCATCCTTATCTGAGTCATGATTATAATTATTCAAGGAGTATCATGCAGCCTGTTCCATTACTGTTCACAATAAACTACATTTACAGTGAGTTTCCTTTAGGGGCTTATGTGTTTTCAGTGTCCGTCAAGCTATCCTACATGGGTTTGTTTAAAATTTGAAAGAGACTTCACTTACTCAAAGAAGAGTCAAAACTTAATACAATGACGAAGTCTCACAGCCACTCTTAGAACAATCAAAAAACTGTAAACATAAAGCCATTGACAGTACAAGCATCCTCCACTGTAAAACAGAATCAGGTATTAAGAGCGTGTTGCCTTAGATCTGCAGAGGTTGCCTGTTCTGCTCTAAATGTTGTTTCACATGTCTTTCTTCTTACTAAACATCCGTAAATTTGAAGGTGAGGCAAGGTATCATGAAAGGCGAACAAAGACTGAGGATGAATGGTCAAAGTCACATCATGATTCTCACAGCTTCTGTGTGAAGTTTTCAGGAAATACACCTTTTTTGCCGAAATCTTTCATCTGAATCCAGTCAACCTCTCTCACCCCCATCAACCAGCCTTCATCCTGCAAGAAGACACAAAGTTAATGTTTACTGCTTCACAGCATTTTTGTACAGACAGGTGTATTGCATAATACAATAAACCAGTTATCATTCTACCATGCACTGTGGTATGTACTGAAATACTGAGCAAGAACAGCTGATCTCTAGGCATGTAAAGCGGCACCTTCAGACACAAAGACTGACTAAGAAGCTAGTGCTTTAACAGAAACACAGACTAAAGTGAAATCTGCATTTAGATCTAGTCAGGAAATTGCAGTAGGCAGGGCTGTTAAAAATGCTCTTCCAAGCAGCATGATATTTGACGACTAGTGCAGGAGGTGAGGAAAAACAGAAGAGCAGCTGTTCCTCAGGTGCCTGGGAATGTCAGTGTAGTATGTTGGATAATATATTGGAGCTGCAGTGAATAAACCTCTTATTACAAAGAATTAAAACCACAGGCACTAGTCCACAGAAACATGTTCTCTGCAGAGCTAGAGCACGTGTCATTTACGATCACCAGATTTTAAACAAACTGAACACCTATGGAAGACTTTGGACCATCACGTTAGTCAGCGCTCTCAATCACCAACAGTTTTCCAACACTGTTGTATATTCTACAGCTCCAAAGACTTGTAGAATCTACAACGAGGTGCATAGAAGGCGTTCTGGTGGCTCTTGGTGGCCCGACACCTTACTAATACACTTTGTGTTTATTTTCATTATTATTATTTGTCATCTGTGTATTACTATTATGTACAAAATGAAGATAAGAAAAGATCATGCTGACCTGGTCCTCTGGATTATCATAAGTCACCACAAGTACAACATCTCCCGCCTTCATTTCTAACTCATCGGTGTCATTGGCAGCATAGTCATGCATCGCTTGAACCTACAGTGAAAAATAAGACACAGCCTCAGACAGTCTAAACACACTTTTTGTTAACTGTGACAAAATGTCAAATACATTCTATAAGGGTTAGCTGGAGATTACACATAGCTGTGATTTACTGGGACTCACTTTGAACAGGAAGTTTGGCGGTTTCTCTACTTCTGTGGTCTCATTAGCCTCTTTTGCTGTCTATATGGAAACAGGAAAAGACAAAAAAGCAAGACGAAGTCATGAGTCCAGCAGGGTCTGCATGTAGAATTAAAGAACAATAGTAGCATAAGACAAATGTATACGTGTTCACATGCTTTTGATAATGTTTTAGAACCCAGCAGTGATAAACTTACTGCTGCTGGTGCTGCTGCTGTCTCTTCTGTGGTAGCCGGTCCTTCTGCTGCCTGAAAACACAAACAGGAAAAGTGAAATGGAATAAGAAAGAGAGAGAGAGAGAGAGAGAGAGAGAGAGAGAGAGAGAGAGAGAGAGAGAGAGAGAGAGAGAGAGAGAGAGACAGTCAGACAGAGACAGAAAAAGACAGACAAGACAACAACAAAGAAAAGTAAATCTCTGCTCACAAACATGCTTGACAACTACAGCTACTACTACTAACAGTACCACTACTGCTACTAGCACATCCCAAATGCCATGCCATGTGACCTTGAGCCTAACTGGTGGTGCCCACAGCAGCATGCCTTCAGTCTAGCTCATCATGAGCTAGCCAAGGCATGGGCACAGCCTCGGCTAGAACAATACCTGAACCCCTTCACTGTCCAAAGCCTGAGCGCGCACTGGCTGGGACCCATCCTCGTCCCAAGTCTGCTCTGCAACTGGAGCGCCCACTGGCTGGCTGCCATCATCATCCCAGGTAGGATATACTGGATCAGCACGCACAGGTTGACTATCATCATCATCCCAAGTAGGCTGGGTAGAATCATCCCCCCTGCCAGTGCGCACAGGCTGGCTACCATCATCATCATCCCATGTCTGGCTCTCTGCTTGCTGCAGGGGGATGGGGTTAGGGCCATGTGGAGTGGTGGGGGGGCAAGGGTAGGAGGGCATATGGGAGCCAGGGGAAGGCATGGCCAGGTGTCAGTCACAGGGACCAGTGAAGGAAGAGCGAAGGCCAGGAGAGTGTGAAAGAGGTGAGCATTGCTATGACTCAGGATTTAAACAAGAATGTTTTTTTGGAAAATTAAGAGCTCTTATGTTGAACATGCAGCATTAGAGGTATAAAAATGCACCATAATCTAAAGGTAGCAGTTCAGCAGTACTGATTATAACTGTTTATGTAAAAAGGTTTGGAGTATTGCTTTTAATTGTCTGCTGCATGACAATGTCAGCATTTTTCAATAATTGTGAAGTATCCAAAAATAATCAAGTCTCATTGGATACTTTTTTTAAAGAGTTAAAGTTACATCAAATCACTAAAGGCTGATTACAAATGAAAGACAAACGAGAGAAACACAGACACATTTACAAACGTGCGTGAAAAACATACAATACTACTGAGTGCATGTTAACAACATACTTACCTCCCATGAATCCCAGGTCTTCAGCAAACCACAGTGTTTAGGAGATTTTAGAAAAAATAAAATTGGGACAAAACATAAATATGAGACTAATGAACAAATAAAACAAACCCCCACTGTATTGTTACTATGAAGGTGCAACACTATCACTCAAAAAGTCTTTAGATTTAGAATCTTTAGAGTCTGAAAGGCAGTCGGAGAGACACACCTGTGGGTTGGTGGCACTTGGTGTTGTAGCAGCCTGCAGTGCATCCAAGTCCATGTCCAGAAGATTACTAGTGGCTGGTTCATTATACTATTGGAGAAACGGTAAAAAAATTATTTAAAAAAGTTTTTAAAAATCTGTAAAAATTCCCCTAGCCTTATTCCAACTTTGAGCTTTGATAAAGACTGACTTCTGTTGGAGATGTTACACTGATGCCTGGTGTAGATGATGCCTCATCAAACAGGTTAATAATGTTCTCCTGCTTTAGATCCTTTGATGGAGTGACTTTCGGAGGTGGAGGAACAGCAGGTTTCAGCTGTTAAAACATAACATGCTTTTTACTCAGTGAAGAGACGTGTTAACATGTTCACAAGTAAAGTAATAAACCTAAAAAATTATTCTTTAGAGCACTGCCGATGAAAAGCATCTTTGGTTTTTTAAAGAATTCTCAGTGAATGGCTTTCAATGGAATATCACACAGCTTTTTTTGGCCACATGTATAGTGTGCAACTGATTGTGAACAATAATTTAAACACTTTTCCTTTATCTCTATTTTATTTCTCCCTTTATCTCTGTTTTATGCCATTTTGGCATCTTTATTTTTTTAAGAGTGTAGGTAGTAAAAGGGAGACTATTGCTGAACTTGACAATTATAAGGCCACTTGAAAAATAATGGTAGTGTATCATTAGTACCTTAGATGGAGACTTGGGGATGGCAGGTGGTCCTCCTGGGCTCAGAGTGTGATTGGCATCTTGTATTCTGTCACTAGAAAATGAAGGACAGCTATATTAACTGCATCTCCATAGACTTATTTGCAATGAGGGACCTCTTGGTTTCATGCTTGTTTTAGGCCCCATTCAAGCCCAGCTGCTGTGCATTGCAAACCTTAACCTCAGCAGGCAGTTGTGTGTCACTCACCTACATTAGCCTAGCAGTGTCATTCACAAACTAGGCTTAGTCTGCAGTATCAAAAGCAACTTTTGTTCATGCCAAGAGCCTTAGATAAGTTGTTCCTTATGCAAATTCATTCTATGCATGCAAGCTTCTGGGTGGATTCACATAACATGACTGTACAGGAACTATAGACAACATAATGTGTACAGTTTCCATCTGAAACAAGACAAACCGCTGTCCACGCGGGCAGCAAACGGGAGCCACGCAAAAGCCTCCATTAAGAGAAGAAGCACACATACATACACAGCACGCATACACACTCTCACACATTCTCAAAGATACATATGCCCACACACACACACATCACTACAGGGCTGCCATTGTTACCTCCTTGGAGCTGCTGCTGATGTCTCCCCTCGGGTATCTGCTTTTCTGTGAGAGTGGTGTTGGTGTTTATTTGTTTATTTATTTATTCTTTTGCATGTTTACAGTGTTGTCAAACTAAGCAGACATGCTTGTATCTGTCTTCATACACCTCTACTGAACGAACTGGCAAAGTCTCTGAAAAATGTGCAGTTAATGTAGACTATCCCAAGGCGAATTAATCATCATAGCAAACAAAACAAATATGTGACTGACCCGGACATATCTTGATCCTCCAGTGTCACCAAGGTATCGTACATATTTTGGCTCAGCTGTAACCATAAAGCACACGTAAAACCAGACATTCATTTTATATCGGAAAGCAAGCACTTAAAAGTTCAGATGTCAATTCATAAATATGTGTGGGCTCAGTTTCACATTTTACATTTGGGTCCTCACAGCCTGATTCCCACTACATCCTTTCTATCAACTTTTTTTCTCAATAGTTAATGTGGAATCAAATGTTTGGGATGCTGATCAACAGATTTGAGTTACAATTCATTTGTTAAAGTAGAATTTCTTATCAATTATGAATGGATAATTAACTGATCATATCACAATCTAAAAGAACGGTTATTACATTCAAATGATGTTACATAAATTTCCCTGTCCTGTCAGGTTTTGGACAGAATTTCCCAAATTCAAGTCAGTTTCAGACGTAATGCTTGATGATGTCACTCAGACAGGCTTGGGTTTGGACCATGTTTTTGAGCTCTGGAGTCCTTACCTTTCCTATCTCTCTGTGAAACTTCTCCTCCAGACCAGAGACGCTCTGGAAAGTGTTCACATAGAAACCAACACGACTACAAGAGAGAAAAGAACATGTACATCAAAAGCGTGATATTTTTTATGGTCATCCATTTATTACAGTGCAGGAGACTATTCCAGATCCCACAAGGTGAAAGGCAGAGAGGCTATTTCATATTTCAACTGGGCTGTGGATAGCAACTGGTATATCTGGCAAAACCCTCCAGAGGCATGAAGGTGAAATGATAGATAGTTTTAAATTCTGGACTTCCACTAAAACATTACGAAGCCTACAAAATACATTGTTTGAGGGGGAAATGCTACATGATGGAAAAATAAATATATTTTATTTCTGTCATGTTTATGCCCATTGCTGACTACTAGCACACAGTTTGAATATAATGTAGCAACATCACACTGAAGCAACACTAAAAGCACAGTTAAAATGTATAGCGAGACACAACAAACAACTCAGATGAATACTTGATATTGGTGCTAGTGGCAGGGAGCAACTAACATTTGAAACGGTCATACAGCTGAGAATGTATTCTTTGTCTTTTTGTCCCAGCAATAGAACTGTTCTATAATAATGTTGAATAGATGTTGATCAAACAATTGAAAATATTTACCTGTTCCAGAGTGATGGAAGTTCCTCCTGAAGATCTACATTGATATCCTCAAACACTTTCTGTGCCCTCTCTAACTCTTCTTCTGCCTTTACACAAACATATGAGCAATTACTGGTTAAAGAGTATACAACACTTTCATAGACTAGCAGGACACCTGCATTACAGTACAAAAGGTGTTTTTTTTAATTACCTGACACCGGGACAGATTTGTCTGAGCGACATTATGTGCTGAAAGAATCCCCTGTGCCCACCCTGGAGTGGCCCTCTCCAACAAAGACGTTGGCTAAATAAAACCAAGCAAAAGGAGAACGAAGAATTAATAATATTTCCCAAAAAAAAGCATGCAGGCCATTTCTATAATTGAATGGGGCATAATATATTTTATTCCGGGTACCATTTGACAAGGTCAGGAGGATGACCAAACATTTTTGTCTCATGAACTGAACTACGGCACGGTTTGCAAAAATATGTGTCAAAAAACACTTGGCACGGTTACCTTTGTAATCTTAATGCCGCCTTCCTTTTTCTTGCCCTTGTTTACAGAAGCAAAGGTGTGGCGGGCACTGTCATAGTCCACCAGTTTCCGGTCTCGCTTGGCTATACGGGCCTTCGAAAGGAAACACGTTTTTAGCACACAAGAGCGCTCATGAATCCCACACATCTGAATGCCTAAAACAAATTCTGCATTTCATTACTTTAATATCTGGAAACTGTCCCAAGTAAGTGTCCATAGAGATCAAAGCGTGATCCACCAGTTTCTGGTGAAAGTCTGTCCACAGGAGGTCTGAGTCCTGCAATACACAGCAGACCAGAAATGATATGGGTTCAATGAAACTGCTAACTAACACATTTATATTTTTGTAAAATGGTAATCACAACCATACTCATACACCCAAATCTACGACTATCTCTACGCAGAATGTTCTAACATCCGACTATGTGATGTAACAACTCTATGTAATGTAACTTCAGGTGATCAAGCTACTGTTAAGTCTAAATAATGTTGACATTTACTATGTTTAAGCCTAGAGCTTTGAATTACCTCTCAACTGTTCTGCCATTTCCTCTGACACATTTCTCACATTCAAAAAATAAAGAAATCAGAGAAAAAGATGGACAAACTAACTAGACTTCGAGCAAATGACAAATCATTATGCATGTCTACAGGAAAAACGTTTGAAAAAAATGTAAGCAACAAAGAATTCTATCATGATAATGTTAATGAGAAGAGCCAATTAGACACTAACCTCAACAACGGAATCCATTTCATCTTTTCCATCCCACTCTGGCTCATACATATCAGCCAGGCACTCCTGGAGACGCTTAGAAGACTCATGCATTGCTGATAAATGACAAAGATTAAGACACCAGCAATTAAACTACAAACACTTAATGAGTAACCAATCAGGATAACACAGTCAACCTCAAATTAACGAGTGCACCTTTAACAGCAGCCAAATAGGCCCGCAGGTCTTTCTGTAGCTTGGTGCCCTCAACCTAACAAAAAAATACCACAAACATTCATGTGAATTATGTTAGAAATATACAAATGCAGTGTGAATGCAAAAAAGAGCTACACTGTTTCAATTGTACTGATTCAAAGTAAGTTCTCACCAGCTGTTTGTTGAAGTTAATGACTCCTTCTTCAAATGCAAGATCTTTTGTTTCATCCGCCTTGCCAAGTTTTTGCATCACCTGAGAGATCACAGGGAGGTTTCATCGCTCAAGAATCAAACTGGGAAAGTCATTTTAAATCCACTACAAGAATCGATGTTCATTTATAGTCTACATCTCTACAAAAATATGCGCACCGATAAAACACTATATTAAGTATACCTATCTAACACCTATTCATACTGTACATTTTACCAGTCAATTCATCCTGTCCACCTCCCAGATAATTGTGTTTTGTAGTTTAAATGTGTTTTGTATTGACAGGTTATAGTCCATCTGCTTCTCTGCATCATTTATTAGCTCAGTTTACACTATTCATCAATAGCCAGGATGCCCACGAGACAGAAAGTGAGCATGTTTTATTCGGGTGGTGGATTTTTCTCACACTGATGAAGTGGTAGTGGCATGTTAGCTTGTGTACTCTTGCAAAGCTTGTAGGCTGAAGAGCATTTTAAATATTCAAGCTGAGCCTATTCCTTACAGACCAATAATTGGTTAATACAAATCAGGCATTCTTCTACTGACTAACAGACTAAAAATGCAGGTCACTCAATTCCACAGTATTTGTCAGCACTAAAGCCAAAGTCCATAATCAGCAGTAGCACTGGATAATACCTTTATAATAAAAAAGTATTGCATCCATCTCATGGACCAAATGTAGCTTTATCTGACCGTTTAATCTTTTGAGGAAGGAACGGTAATGCTTACATTGCTACACTGTATTCAGTGGACAGCTGTGGTACCTGGAGCAGGTAGTATTTCAGTAGCGGTCAGATAACATCTATTTAGGAGCTTATTTTACAGGTATTTTGTAAAGCCACTGAAAGTACTAAATTTCACTGCTTGGAGCATGAGACTGTGTTCTGAAAAATGTTTTATTTATTCTACTTTCTTTTCTGAAGAGTGTCCACTTTGACATCACCATCTTCATTTGTTAAAACAATGTGACACCAGGACAACAAATTTATGTGCCTGAAAGCTACCTTAGACTGTTTATAACTGTTAATCAAAACACTGATTGTTTATTGTTATTATTATTATTATTTTTTTTGTATTATTATCCCATTTTATTAACTATTGAAGCTAAATGTAAATGCCAAAGTATTTTCTTTTTTGCTGTTTAATGCCAGTTCATACCTTGTTGAACTTTTGAAATTTCTCTTTAAAATTAAATAGCTAATTAACTCTGGAAGTTTATCAAAACATTTTAAAACGAATTTAATAAATATGAAATAAATTATATAGAAAATGAAAAAACATTATATAAGAAATATATGAATATATAATTTATTTTATAATTTATTTATTTTCCTAAAGGTGCACCTTACAGTAAATTTACAGTACAACAAATAAACAGCGTATATAAACTACACATCATTTCAATACAGTGAGATCCTTCCTCTGTTGCACCAAAGTCCTCAGCTGATATGACATATTAGGCAATATGTTAAAGTACATAAATCATTGATTCTGAGCTTCTAAGTTTGTAAAATGTTAAACATTCTACCTGAATAAATAAAAATAAAATCTACTTGACTTGACTACTTGACTAAATCATTGTGCAGAATAACTAGATGTGTAATTTTGTTTTTTAAGTAGATTTTTTTACTCCAGAGGAAAAAGGACCTTTAAAAGTCACTTCCAGAGAATATCTGCTGCTGTTTCAGTCAAGCTCCCTCTATCTAATGCTCCCTCCATGCTGAAGGCATTATGACAGTTTATCAGCTAAAAAGATCAGAATATTTGGATAATATTTAGTTTGTGTTAATAAGTAATAACTTGAAGATATGTCAGTGTTTTAGCAAGGCAATGTTTTCACCACATAACACAAAAAAACAGAGGGAGAAAAGAAAGAGACACTACCAAAATAATTTGGTAGTGCTAGAAAAATGTTAGTGGGGAAAAAAACATTGGACAGTTGAGTGAGTGAAAATAACTGGAGGTGCAGTGGAAATGCGGTGTGGTGACGGCACTATAAATTCAAGACGTCTGTCAATTTAGCCACAAACATCACCAAAATCATAAACTAACAGATGGGAAAAGCACACCGCAGCGGCTCAAACATAGCACTAACTTTCAGACACCATCGCCCTCACTGACATCAATCTCATTTTCTTACTGACTGCCTCACTGCACTGAACTGCCGGTGCTCTGGTGGATACAAGGTTACAGCCTTCACACACTAACCTTAACTTACTCTCAGCAGCTGAGCTACAAAGGATCTTTTTGTCATTCCCTTTCCTCTTTTGTCCTTTGTCCTCACACTACAACTTTAATATAAACACCCATCTATTTATTATACACTCTACAGACGCTGTCCTGCTACTGTTATTATTTGTACAATTATCATTTACTGCTGTCTACCTCCATTCTGCATTTCTGCTCACCTAAGAACTTCACTTCTAGAACACAGTATATTGTATTTATTCAAATGTCAACTGCACTAAATGTTGTCTTGTTGCTCTTGTGTTTTTCTTGCACTCTCTTCTTTTTTTTGCACTCTGCATTTTATCCTGTACTACACTTGTGTCAGGCTGAAATGACAATAAACCTATTTGACTTGACTGAACTAAATATGGGGTTTAGATCAGTGGCCCCCACCTTTTTTGTGCCATGGACAAGTTTCATGTAAAACATGATAGTACAGATAAAAACAAAGCTTGTTTGTTTTTTTACTCTTTTTTGCTAGCTTGTGGGCTACATTTTTGATGTACTGTGTCATGTGCCAAGACGAGTTTTTCCTTTTTTCAAAATAAAGGTGTTTCAGACTCTGACAATCAGTTAAAAAAAATTTATTCTGTCTTTCTGTGCAGCCCAGTATCAAATGGGTCCATTTGGTTGGGGATATCTGGTTTAGATGATTATGAGTCCCAGGTAGTGGGAAGGGTTAGGTATACCTCATAATCAGGATTTATGATTCTGGGTCAAAACCTAATGGTCCCATGCTGTGCCTGGTTTACTCAAAGTGGAAACTACTATGGTGTTCTGCGAAGGGCCAGAATGCAGAAGCAGCTGGCCTGCAGAGAGATCTGGACTTACTGAGCAGGGCTCAATGCAGTGGATGGATGGATGAATGTAGGGACAGATGTAGCTGCTTCAGCACCATGGACTGGGCTCTTTAAGCAAGACTCACTGCAGTGAATAGATGGATGGGCGGATGTAGGGAAGGATGAAGCTGCTTCAGCACCATGGAATGGCTCTATAAGTAGGTCTCACTGCAGTGAATGGACAGATGGGTGTACGGATGGACGTAGCTGCTTCAGCACCATGGACTAGGGTCTGAGCAGGCTGAGTCTGCGCAGTATGGCAGGCTTCGTCTGCTTTATCCCCCACACGCTGTAACATGAAATACGACGATATTTCATCGTCTGGGAAGGTGAAGTTGACGATGGACAAATAGGGTCGACGCAATGCTGCCTGTCACGACATGGCAGCAGGGCTTCAGCCTGTCCAGCGTCAAGAGGGGTGACTCATGCAAAACATGACATTAATGATGGGGGGCATGCAAGCACATTTCTTACCTTTTCTTGAGCCCGGGTAATTTTTTTCTGCACATTGCTCGCTATCTTCCCTGCAGAAACCCCTTTTCCAATCGGTAGCTCGGCCATTTTGTCTTGTTTTATATTATTACCTTAAAAACGCAGGTCCAAGGTCTAAAATATCTATTCTATCGCATTAGGAAAATCGCATGCACGGTTATCCACGGCAATAACAGCTGTATATGCTCTCTGAGGCCCGTTAATATCAGAGATAATAATTAAAGAGACAGAAGGTGAACCTGCTCGGCTGGGGGAGATGCAAGTTGAGCCAAGATGACGTCACCTTAAAGACACCTCGTACAATTTCAGTGGGCCTTCCATGCATAGAGGCCCATTCATGTCAAGCACCTTCTCACGTACTACAAAAACAAAAGTGGCCTCTTATAGTCACACGTGAACACATCACATCACAGTACACAGTGTGAATTCTTTCTCTGCATTTAACCCATTCACTAAGTGAAGCTGTGGGCACCTGGGGAGCAGCATGTGAGCACAGTACCTTACTCAGGGGTGCCACTAGCAGTTCTGGGAATTGAACTCAGCACCTTCTGATTGCAGGGGAAATCCCTAACCACTAGGCCACCAGCAACCCCAAAAATGCTAATTATTATTACCATAACTATCTTATTTTCTATATTTTTGCACAGTAGAACACAGTATCTGTCATAATACTGTAACATTCAAATGTCAACTGCACTAAATGTTGTCTTGTTCTGTTGTTTTGTTGCTCTTGCGTTTTCTTTGCACTCTGTAACACCATCTTGTATTTTGTCCTGTCTGCATTGTCTGTTTTGATTGAACTGATTGGTGGTCCTGGAGGATTTTTGCTTTGTTTCACTGTGAACTGTATATATGACTGAAATAACAATAAACCTACTTGACTGGACTTGGCATACCTTGGCATACCTGTTTGATAAATGCTGCTTGAAATCAATATAAGAGCAATTTTCTCTTTGGCTCCTGGGATGAGAGTGTGAATTCTTTCACCTTGGTGCAAAATATCTCCTAAATGGTTAAACTCATTTATGTCTGATAAACCTAACACCAGTTTTAGCTGAATAATGACAAGGTTTTTAATTTTACAGATGTAGAATAATTTACACTTTTCTCACTTGGCTCTAGAACTTAAATGTCAGATGCATATGTCCTCGTCCTCCCAGGAAGAAATATGGAGGAAAATCCCAGCAACTGGCAATCCTTCCATGTGAAGTTCTTGGGAACACCAAGGAATCATCTATGTTCAACAGAGAGTGATCAGAGCATGATCTCCTGAAGTCAACAACCATCTCTTTTGTTTTGACTACATTAAGAGACTTGTTTTTTCCCCCCAAGGTTTCTTCCTCCAGCTTTGGGGAGTTTTTCGTCATCCCTGTCACCCTTGGCTAGCTCACCAGGGGCTCGGACTTGCATTCAGTAAAGCTGCCTTGTGAGCTCAAGCTGCATTTTTTAAAATGCTATATAAATCAAATGGAATTTAACTGAAAGTGATAGGTTGTTGGTTCTGTGCATTCATTAGTTGTTGCATCTTCTCTCTATATGCTGCCCATCACAGATACGTCATTAGTAAATGTGTTGTGGTTTGAGCTGTGCATTGCTTCACAGTCTTGAGCCAGCAGCATGAACAGCAATGTACTCAGCACACAGCCAGGGGGCCCCCATGCTCATTGTGGTGGTGCTCCCAATCCTGACTGACTGAGGTTTCCCAGCCAGAAAGCCCAGGATCAAGTTGCAGACTGAGGAGTTCAGACCTCGCAGTCTCAGCTTTCTTATCAGATGCACGGGAATGATGGTGTTGAATGGTGAATGAAAGTCTGTGAACCGTATTCTCATTTAAGAGAGCTGTTATTTACATCTACCAGCTGCTCTGCAGTACTCTGAGCACCTCACCAGGAATATTGTGTGATTCAACAGACTTCTCCCAGGGTAACTTAAAAGTTTCCATAGCATAATTTCTTTCTGGAGGCCATCAACTGACTAGAAAACTGAATAGTTTCCTTCTCTCGCACAGAAATGCATATCAGAATCAGAAAATATTATTGATCCCAGAGGAAACTGCTTACAACTACACAGTCACACAGAGAAAAGACCAATCTAAAATATATAACGTAAAATAAAAGCCAAATCAAAACTGGCAGAAAAATACTTTTCATCAGTTCACTTTGCAGGTGTAATGTTTTATACAGAATGCTACACATGAAGGATTTGAAATGGAAATCTGATTAAGTATGTCCAGCCTTGGATGTCCAACTTCAAAGCTCATTAAGGATTGACTTCAATTGATTTCACTCAGGGCAGAGTGCACAAGGACTAAGAAACACTCAACCACTCAAGTCCCTGCAGTGCTGTTACATCATAGAATGATATAAACAACTGGCAAGTCATATACATGCTTCATAGTATGCCTAATCCTGGACTAAATGTTAGAGCAAATTGAGAATTATAACTAGAAATTATTTTTAGTATAATTTTAGGCTTAATCTAGATCCATTGCAGTAACAGACTCTGCTCTTCTGGGAAGGCTTTTCTCCAGATGTTAGAGTATTGCTGAGAGTATTTAATTGCATTCAGCCCAAGATCATTTTAATGTTGCATGATTAGTTGTGGATCACAAATGTCACTCCAGTTCATTTTTGCATGGATCTGTGTGCTACCATCCTGTTATTTATGTCTAAAAACTGCAATTAGATAATTAGACATGCCTACTTGGTATGCAATATTGGTCATACAATGCAATAAATCCTGCAAATGTAACAGCTTCCAATGTGCATTAGCAACAGGGATGATGATTTGTAGGAATCGTAGCTTTGGGATGGACGATATTTTTATGGTGGCAATTATTTTCTTAGAACAGGCAAAGGCACTGCAGTGACTATCAGTCAACTATCACTCATAATATGAAGCCCTATAATGCTGTACTGATGTAAAGTCACCACATGAGGGCGACAGAATGCCAGCTTTACTTGCACTGTGAAATTTATTATGAATTATGGTTGGTTGAATTCTGTACTTTTTTCTGATATTTATTTTTTTTGGTTTTCCATTCAAGTTGGTGAGTTCCCTGTCTGAAACGTCATGGAGAACAAGGCAATGAATTGGCCAACACCTTTGGTTTGTATAAATATTACATAGTGATAGATGTGATTTAAATTCAGTATTGATTATTGGCATGTTTATATACATATTTGTAAGTGCACCACGTAAAGTGGTGAATACATCCGATTCTGTTCTCCTTATTAGAGATAACATTATTTAATACATGCATTATCTCAAGGCGAGTGAGAGGTTTTCTTAAAATAAGAAATAAAGTGTAATTGATTATTGTTGCATTTCACTGTGCCTATTATTTCCCAGTTAATTGCTTCTCTGTGTTATGACTAATTTGGTGATATACAGAATTTGGTAAATAATTAGCATTCTATTTACAATATATCCCTGTATCCTACAACTCAAAATGAATGAATTTTGAATGAAAATGAAGGCCATTAGAACAATTAGGTTTAAAACCTTATGATATCTCTTCCTAATGGGTACTGGCTTAACTGTCGTCATGAGAGACCACTGGTGGATCCACAGAATAGTTTTCTGTATGTTTAGATCCCATTGGAAAACCATAAAATGCATCTACACTGAGCCTATTAAACAATTTAAGTCCTTTACATTGTGTATGCACACATCAGGAAAACACGAATTGCCATACCATTAACCAACAGAAACGTATATATTTTTAGGACAGTCCTATTAAGCGGGACTGGCTTTTTAAAGGCTAATTTAAAGATCCTCACATTGTGATGCCATAATACAAAAAAAAAATTAGGACAAAGCTGTTTTTTATAGTTTGCACAAAGCAAGGTCCATAAAGACGTGGTATGATGAGTTTGGTATGGAAGAACTTGACTGGCTAGCGCAGAGTCCTGACCTCAACCCCATTCAACACGTTTGGGATGAACTGGAACGGAGATTGCGAACCAGGCGTTCTCATCCAACAACCATGAACCTGACCTTATAAATGCTGTACAAAATGAATGGGCACAAATTTCCCACAGAAACTCCAAAATCTTGAGGAAAGGCTTCCAAGAAGAGCCACCCCCCTTCACCCCCTTGTAGCTACAAAGGGGGATCATTTGCACATTAAAGTATCTGAACGCAGTTTCATGTAATGTACAAAGTCTCTGTTGGTGTAATAGTCAGCCGTACCAATACTTTTGTCCCTACAGCGTATACTGCCCAACTCCATCCAGCTTCTGTCATTATGATGTGGACAGCCTGTGCTTCTTTCCAGCCCTCCCCCTACTCTCGTCTTTTCAATGGTACAGTCCAAACAAAGCCTAGAGCGGGTGAAAAGCTGAACCGAGCTGAGCTGGAGACACTGGACCAAACTGGACCTGTACCATTACAACTGAGAGACTGACCAGTGGAAATGTTCAGGACCTGTTTAACCTGAGAATGGCTCCGAGTAAAAGGAAAGGGTTTGGGGTTGGTCCCAGTCAGTGGTAGTGTCTCTGTCTTCTCCGCCACTGACAAATTGTGGTGAGGAGGAGCGATAATTCACCTGTTATGATTCTCCTTAGTGGAAATGGTTGTTAATGCTGGTTTATTGGAGAAAACACGGGCGTGCGCTTTGTAAACGATGCTGAGCTTAGATACGGGGTTAAAACTCGAATAGCTTCCACATTAGAGGGGACTCCAACTCCTGAATTAACCGTGGAGGAGGAGGTGAGTGGCAAGTTGTTGTTTTTTGCTTTTGTTCATGTGTTTTTAAAACAACATCATGCTATACGCGATTAAGAGGTCTTTATTAATCCATATTTTCGAAAATGCCATAAGAAATGTTGCGCTGGAGCATCTAACTCAAGACTCTTGAGGATCTTTTATGCTGGGATGGGCACTAAAATGTTTTCTACATTAGAACAATAACCATTAAAACCGTTACTGTGGGTGGAGAAGAGCACAGTTATGTGGCTACATTGTTTCACATCAGTTTTGTTGCCATTTGAAAATCTAAAAAGGACCCAAGAAGCTCTTGAAGACGACGTGCTATTGTTCTCAGCTCCCAGCTCCTGGCTCCTTTTGTTTCCTCTCTCTCTACCCATTGGCTGTTATTGTTTAGGTCCTTTTCCATTCAGTATCAAGGATAATGGCTCACCAGCCTTCATGTTATATGAAGATCAGTGAACAGCATTTATTGAACAGACAATGGTCGTGATTTTTTTTCTCGTTGATTTTAATTCACTGTGATAGATTGGCTTGGAAAACAAGTGTAAATCAGCTAATGTGATGTCACGTGGTCAGAGTGACAGAAGGTGCTGTTTATCTTATAGTGGGAAATAAATAAATAATGGAGAATATTTATATACACTGTTATGGTTTAATTCAAGCAGCAGATTGCACCACTATAATGACAGTGATCTGATCTGTATGTGTCACCAGGTGACCAAAGGACTGGGAAGTTCTTTCTAGCTTTAATAACCTCCTGTAGACTGTAGAGAGAGCATTTCCTTTCCTATTGCACTTCCTTCACTACTCTGACATAAAGATTTTAGCGCTTAGTACTCTCCTAGTTTTCACACTGTTCTAAAATTCGCTTTGGATAAAAGTGTCTGCCAGATGAATGTAATGAAATTTTTTTTATTTTTATTTTTTTTGCTTGTAGGGTAAAAACCACGAAAAAATGCTTTATGGTTTTGAGTCTTTAAACTATTAGTTATGTTGTTTGACACAAACCTGATGATTATGAAAAGCTTGAAATAATGGATAAGTTGATGGAGTGGCTTTGCATGCCATTGTGCAGTTTTAAAGATGTTAAATAACTTTTTTGTGAAGGGGGTTTCAGCAGTGGGGTGTTGCTGAATCAGTAGAAGACTGAGTCACTCCTGTAGAGCGTTTGAATGTGGAGTGTGGACTGATAATGGCAATGGTCTTAGCTTCAGGTGTCTGTCAAGTTATTCTTTTTTGCCTAGTTTTAGTTGTTTCCAATTCAACGCTCATTGTTGGACTCTTCTCTTGCATCTACTTTTATCAAGTCACATAAAACCAGCCCATACACCTTTTCAGATTGCTGATGTTGCAACATCATTGGTCTGCTGAGTGTGCTTGGAGTAGAATGCCAATGGCAAATCTGTTGCATCATTTGACAGATGTCTAAGTTGGCTACCACTTTGCTGAGGGACTTTTTTTTTTTGGGGGGGGGGGGTGGTGGTGTAGAAAACCAGGCCCATTGAGTTCTTTTAGACTCCTGACGTGGATGACTGTGGCATCAGTGGGGATAAAATTTGTAATCTCTGATGATAGGACCAACTATTAGACGATTGCGCCACTTGGGAGCCTGGCTGTCATGTAGAATGATGTGTGACTGAAACAGTAGGTGGTTTATGTGGAGTAATTGAAAGGTTAAAATCTCGCTCCCCAGTTTTCTCACAGAAAATGATGGCTTGGTTGCTGTGGAAGCTTGTAAGGGAATCTGTGGGGGAAAGTTCAGAGACACTGTTTGATTTTCTCAGTGTTGTCATACTTGAGAAGCATGTGACCAGCTATGAATAATTAAAGAGCATGTATTTTATCTGCAGACGTTTCAAAGCAGAAAACAGAGCAAATTAAATTACAGTGGAGACACAATTGTGTTTAAAAAATTTAAAAGCTTTTGTGCTGCTCATATTTATTGACCAGCAAAGTGCCTATGGGGATGTGTGCGGGATGAGGATGTAGATGTTCGACATCCCCTCTCTGATTAAATTATAAACACATTTTTACTGTAACTGTATAATAGAAATTGTGCATGTTGAGATATGATTTCCATGTATACCGTCTCGCTATTAAATGATGCCATTTGATATTTTTGTTAGAAAACATTGGAATTATACATTTTGTATTCTGTAGTGTTCAAAAGTGTTAAGAGCGTAGCTGTACATGACAGTTATTGAGGAGCCTCCTTATTATATAATTCATCCAGAAGTATACAGTCAGCTCTTCTAATTAGTGACTTCAAGGGGTTATTTAAGGGGCACCTGTTCCTGAGACAGGAATTTATTTGCACTTACAAGCTTTGTTAAATCACTAGAGAAAAGGAATGGGACACTCTGGAGCAGTTGCAGAGGAGCCTAATGCCCAATGCCAAGTATTTGCTAGTGGAGTGAAAATAAGGCTGTACAGCAGCGGAGATGTGTTCTTTGGAGTGAGGAAGCACCCCATAACACCTTTAAGATAATAGTGAGCAATATTGCAAAGAAAATATCACAGTACTCCAAGTGTTATGGAGAACTAGAACAAGCCAGGTATCTCTCCCATATAATAGCAATTATTCTTACTTTCGCTGATATTTTGGCTTGATATTACATTATATGTTGAAATGAACATTTTAAAATGACTGTCAAAGCTCCTTTTAATTAACGGACTATATAACATACTATACTAAATTCATTTAAACAGGACCAATTATGAATTCTTCTTAAGGAAACATACAGACACGTGTTCGATGATTAGTTCTTGTTGGAACCAGAATTAATAACACATCAGTACCTGACCTTACTTATGTTTTTGTGACTGAAGTCCTTACAACAGTAGAGACTTATCATTGCAAAGTGTGTATATAGAGGGGTATTATTTACATGCTCAAGAGAACTTGAAGAAAAATCTAATTGACATTAACTTGTCAGGGAGAACATGTACATGGCTTTGTCTGGGAAGAAACATGTTTTGTTTTTAGACTTGGAGTTGTACCAGAAAGTGAACTCATTTAATGTTCCATTGTTGGACCCAACATCCCAGTGTGCTCGTAAAAATGTGCTGCTTTGATGAGATGCAGATGTGTGGACACCCGGACTAGTTCAGCAGGGGTGTGAACTGGTGGGGAGTGGCTGGGGGCGTGATGAGGAGCGTGAAGCTGAATTAAATCCAGGCAGTGTCGTGTATAATGGAAGCAGTTATGTAATAATGTGGCGATGAAGGCAGCAGCAGTGTTCCTCTGAGGGACCCGTCCAACTGAGTTATGCTACAGCAGACCAAACGTTTTCATATCTCATCTGAGATCAAAGGAGTGAGAGAGTGAGTAGAGAAGAAAGGGATAGATAGAGAGAGATAGAGATAGATAGAGAGAGAGAGAGATAGCAAGGAACGTCAGATACTGTGAATGGACAAGAAAGAACAAGCTAAAGTGAGAAACAGAATGAAAGAGAGACTTAGAAAGATAGCAGGCTGGACGCAGAGGAGAGAGTGTGGGCTAGCGTGTAAGAAAAGATAGAGAAAAGTGAGAAAGTCAATGTTAATCCCATTATCCCCTTCAGTGCTGTCCTGCCCACCAGCAACAGCTTCTCTGTGTAGATTGTGGCCTGGGGGGGCTGCTCAAGGATTGAGGTGGATTTAGTCTCTTACTGACCGTGATTTAGAGTGCTTGAGAAACATACTGCTGTCAGTTCCAGGATTAATTTTCCTCATTATGGATCTTCATTAGGACCTGAAAATGAATCAGTATTTAGACTGTCACATTCCATTACATTAGCAATCAAGTACATTATGTTTCCAATTAATCATGTAATCAGTTTGTTTTTCTAAAAAGTAAAGAAACTGTTCAGAGATGGTAAATGCCTATTCACTTCCTGATGCAGGAATTGGAACTGAATTTTATTGTCAGGAGCCAAACATGTTACACAAAATTCCACGTTCTCAGATAACATCCCATTATTTGCTACATCACAATCATTAAATAAATACAAAGTTAGTCTATTTTTACATGTTTGTATCTTTATCAAGATTTTTTGACTCTGCTCATTACACACATTTTCCCAGAGTCCTAGAATTCCATTCAAGGTAAAGGGTCATAACTTAGGAGTATAAATAAAGGACATTTTTATCTAAAATTTGAGAGATTTTTGATGGACTTTGGATTCTTTTTGTGTATGATCTTGGAGTGTTTGGAGAATCTGATTTGTGTCTGAACCTTTTGTAATTGTTGTGGACCAAGCCATTTTAAAGATAGAGACCTGAATTAATTACATGTGAACGACACAGAAATTTTATATCCATCTCTAGTAAAGGTCGCGATATATACTTGAAGCAGATGAGTGTTACGTATTATTACAGACAAGTCCGTGCTGTGAATATCATAGTGACATTTCTTATGTGATCAAGAGAACTGTAGGTCTGTTCTGTCCTAATGTGCTCTGCATATTTGAAGACATGACCTTTAAAGTCATTATGTTTTACAAATAATGTTAAAACTAATTCAGAAAGTGTTGTAATTAACTAGACAGATACACTGTATTGTATATCTAGACGGATCCAGAGACCTCTTTTAATTAGTGAATTTAGTTGCTTAAAAATGCACCCATAACTGAAACAACTGCACACTCACACAGTGCACATTTAGCATAGAAAAGCAAGAGAATCTGTCAAGAGAATGGGCTGCTCTTGAGCAGCCGCACATGAGTCCCAAGTCAAGTGTCTGCTAAAGGGGTATAAAGCCCCCTACCTTTAGCTTGTGAAGCAGTGGAACTACATTCTCTGGAGAGATGGAGCTCCATCCAGTATTAGTAAATCAACTGAAGTGCCATTTGTGATCTGCAAGTGTGGCTTCACTAAATGGACATAAATTATTATGTTTGATAAAGCTCTTAAAATGCAATACATAAAAAATGTATGCCTCTGACTAGCTGCAAAGCCCGTACATTATTTCCTTATTTCCCCCATAAAAACAAACTTTATTATCTCTCCTTTTTGCATATACAGTATAGCACTTCCACAGCAGTTTCGGTCAAGGAGCACTGCAGCCTTCCGAAAGTGACGGTTACATTTTTAGCAGCCTCTCTTACCGGTTGATGTCTTGTTCTGATTTTTGAGGGATGGCCTGTTCTAGAGTCTGCGTGCTGTGATGAACCTTCCACTTTGATGGATTCTAGAGAGGGACATTTTGAACTCATTTTTAAAGCCATTTCATGCCTTGTGAATTTCAGTTTTTTTCTTATATCAGCAGAATGTTCCTTTTTCTTAATTTTTGCAGGAATTTTCCAACAAAGTTGGAATTACAAGGTGCCCCTTACAAGGGGCTTGAAAGTGCCCTTTTTATACATATATACTTTTAAACTGGCAAGCTGTCTGGCATAGTGGTTAGGGCGGGTTGTGGGTTTGAGTCCCAGCACTGCTAGTGTCCTCACTGAGGTACGCTTGAGCATGGTACCGTCCCCACACACACTGCTCCCCGGGTGCCCCTTTTTGGTGCCCTGCCTTACTCGATGAATGGTTTAAATGCAGAGGAAGAATTTCACAGTGTTCCTTTACTTTAAGGACTCACGAGTAGTACTTAGTTATGTTAAATTATAGTAAAATAAGTTTTGCCTTTGCAGTGTATGTGATTAGGTCTATAAAATGATCAATTACCATGACTTTGAAGGTGAAAATCGCAGAGATCCTCTGCTTTTTTTTTTTTTTTTTTTCTTTCAGGGTAATATATAATTTTCCATGCATTTTTTTTTTAAGAAAAATATAATTGACTCTTTTTGTACATTCAGCTAAATGTCCATATAAAGTATAACTGTATAACTCTCAATAGTGTTGCGAGAACACAAAGAAATACTAGGGATGCTCCGATCAGAAATTTTGCCACCGATACCAAGTACCGATTTTTTGTCATGGTGATCAGCCGATACCAATGCTGATTCTAATACTTCAAGTTTATATAACTGATATGTAAGCTCTCTGATCACCGTTACCTTTTTTTCAGATAAAGTAATACTGAATTAAATGTTGTAATAAATGTTTTGGACAATGCGCCTCCACACGAGATTTCTTTGGAACATACACAGCAAATGGCGAATTTTTCATTGTTTCTCGAAATGTCATAGTAATTCCACACTGGCGATGACATGCCTGCGGCACCAAAACATTTACGTCCCCACTCGTCGTGTACGCCCTCACGCATTGACGTCATCAGTTGTGATCGGTTCCTAATATCGGCCAAGTGTAACGAGTATCGATCAAGTCATAAAATGTGATGATCAGCCAATGCCGATCGATCGGAGCAACACTAAGGAATACTATACAAAAATGCATCTTGGGATGGTGAAGTTCCGCTGTACTCGGAGACGGGAGGTTTGCAAATAGCAAATCAGAGAGCATTATTCTTTTCTCCTTGCTGTTGATTGGCTGCTGCCCTGTGATGCATCTCTGGCAGATACAGTCGTGCATCATAACAGTTTCTTGTGTGGATCTCGAGTTTACCTTTACTTTAATTTTTTTTAAAAAGGTAATGTAATATGCAGTCTTTTGAAATTAAGTGTTTTAGGGAGTATATTGGAGGCATTTACAGGGTTTAGACTATAAAAATTGGCATTTATAGGCATTTGTTTTACCACATCACCAATTCGCGAGTGCTGTTGGAACGTTACCTCCGTGAATTTTGGGAGCAAGCTGTATACACATACCTCCGTGTGTGCGTGTTCGTGTGCGTGTGTGTGTGTATACAGTATATAAATATAAAACAGGCTAGTATTTCAGGATAGCCATAGCCATTGCAACATTTAAATCCCAGCAATGTTTCAAACTCTAGTGTAAAACCTTCTGTGAAGTGTAGACTATGACTGCAGCAACAATAATACCCTTGAATTCAGAAGGATGTGCAGGTGTCTCCAAACACTTGGACATATAGACTTGGTTGTTTAGACTTAGTGCTGGACTGCATAACATTGTAGAGATTCCCAACCCATAGTGTGTGTTAATACAAGTTGTGTTCAAAGCAACACAAAATGTGTTGTCCTGGATATGTGTCCAATTACATGTTTTTTAACACATCTGTTTTGAATGTGCTATGGCATCCGCATCCACTGTGCGTGCTCAGATGGATTATAGATGGTTTAGAGCTGACTCATAAGAGTATCCCCATCCTGGGAGTCATAGATGTCCTTGGCACTGCATCTGAAGACTCTTCCTGGTGTTGAATGTGATATAACACAGCAGACATGTAGTGATTCATCTCAGCCTATGTAATATCGGGCATTCAGAATTTGTCCCCTTTGAATACTTTAGGGCGGTTTGCTGGGTCCTGTCTCATTTCTATTAAAAAATATCCTTTAATTTATAACCAGGCTTAGTCTATGTCTTGAAAGTAAGCCTTTTATGTCTGATGGCTCTAAGCCATGCCTTTGAAAAGTGTAGTGGAAAATCAATGCAATCTCATGCAGAGGTGAATGCAAGTACTTCTGAACTTACTGCCTGCTGTGAATAATCATGCAAGAAAATTCTTTTTGGGGAAGTGTCCACAAAAACCTTGACATTGCTGTGTTCTAGACATTCAGGGTTCTAACATTGAGTTCAATCACTCAGTAATCTCCACAGCAGATATATGTGTATAATGGCTGACCCTTGTGTTCATTTGTGTTCTTCATGCTGGGCTTGGCTAGAGAGTGAAACCTTAATCTGAGTAAAGCCTATTTGGCTCCCTATCTTCCTCTGAGCTCTGTGCAGCCATTCGGCTGAGCAGAGAAGATGCCTCCAGCTGTTCCTCGGTGAGAGACTCTAAACAAACTGTTCTGGTGCATATTTGGCTTTTAAATTTGACTGCCCAGTGAATGGGCTTCGGTAGATGCAAGAGAAATAATGTGGAAGACCATGAGCTAACAGTGCTGAGATTTGAACAGGGCAGGTTCAGCTAGAATTAGTGTTGCTTTCGACAACGAAAATTATGACTAAATATCATCGTCAACGAACATATTATCACGTGACTAAAACGAGACGAGAGGCAACGTAAATGTTGGTCATGTGACGATAACGAAATATATCCTGTAATATTGTTGACGAATAAGAACGAGACTAAATGTGGTTTACAAAATTAAAACTACACTAAAATGTCTTCATTTTTATTGACTAATACGAGACAAGACATTATTTCCTGTACGATAGGGAGGGGAGACAAAAGTATTGGGACGCTCAACGTAAGAGTTGAATGGCGTTACGTACCAATACATCCATTGACAGGCACTGTGAATTAAATCTATCTAGAGTGATCAAAAGTATTGGGACGAAGGGCCAGTATAGTGCCAGGGAGAGAAATGACACACACACACACAAGTGTCTCTCACTCACACAACAGCATTTTGATAAGCAGCCTTTCCCTTATCCATATACTAAAAGCTGATTCTAAATTGATTTGGTTGTGTAGAACATATTTGTTCAGAAATTAAAAAAATATATATTCAGGTAAGTTCAGGCCAGCGCAATGAAGGTGAAGACTTTTACCAGTTTTGCAAATGTGGTTTTTATGGCAATAGAGATATAGAGAAATATTTTATTCACACTTTTTAGTGATGTGATGTTATTTTATTAATTTATTTTATTTAAATTTATGTGCGTGTACTTCAAGTTCTAACATGGTTGGTTGGCAAAATAAATGTTGTAAATTCAAATCAGAGTGTCTGCCATGTCTGGATGTACAGTATTCTTGAATCTATAAGGTAACAATAATATAATAATAAGATATCCTTGTTTGAATTTTGAAATAGGTTTGACTAAAAAAAATTAGATTTTGTCTATTCTATTAGTTACTTATACTGTATTTACTGGGTTAAATAGAATTGCATTACTAAAAAAGGAGACTAAAATATGTTCTTCATTGACTAAAACTAGACTAAAATGTGATCAGTTTACATTGACTAAAACTAGATGAAAATAGTAATGGATAATTCTGACTAAAATAAGACTAAAATGCTCAGACTTTTAGTCAACTAAAACTTGACTAGACTAAAAGTTTGGACGTGATTAAGAATAATAAAAACTAAAATTAAAACAGGCCGCAAAAACAACACTAGCTAGGATCACATTGCAATGTTAAAATCGATTTGAAATGTGCAGTGCATGAAAGCAAAATGAAAACTGCGTGTTTCCGAATTCAAGGTGTTTATTGAAATAAATTGTTTGAATACAACAATTTGGCCTAAACATTTTGAGCTTGAACAACTGACCTGTATTACATCGAGCTCAGCTTTATCAGTGCATAAACAGTCCAAATCAAACAGCAAAGGCAGATTGTTGCAAGAGCATATCATTACATTCCACTGAAACATCTGTGTGTCTCCACTTCTTATTGAAGCCTAGCAGTCAGTATTCATCTCTGTTTGAGCGACCATCAAACTTTTATGTTTTCACTGTGGGTTTATTATCTCAATGAGTCTTCAACGGCTTGAGGCCTTGAAGACACTTTTTCTGTTTGTACTTTAAAAGGTTGAAATGTGCAGAAGAGAGCTGCATGTTACATCAGCGAAAGCAAAAATAATTGCTATGATATGGGAACAAGAGACTTGGCTTGTTCTAGTTCTCCATAGCACTTGGAATATTTCTGGACCATGGTTTGCAACCTTTTTTCTTTTTTGTGCTCTTAAGGTCTTATCTGAGATCATATATTTATTCATCTGTGCTTATTCTTTCTTCCACACTTTCATGCTTGATCCAATTGTTTGTCCATCTGGATTTGCCGAGTCCTTTTCCAGAGCTGACTGGAGGGTAGAATTATTGACCTCAGAAAAAAATAATGTTATCTCCATCTGTCAAAGTGGTGTAAGTAGTATTCTGTGACTGCTTTATTTATTTGCTCCCATCTCAGACCTTCTGCTTTTTGCATTGCTTCTGTCCATATTTTGTTTTGCCTCTCCGTAAAGGCTGTGTGGCTCATTTTCTCCCCTCTGGTTTCTCTTCCATTGCACTTTTCCCTTCTGCTCCAGTGGATGTCGGAGACGATCCTCATAGCCAGGCCAAGAATAGCTCAATACAGGCTCTGTATCAGACCCAGGAGCAGCCTGGGAAAATCACCAAACCATTTGATTCGGACACAAAGTCTGTGGCAGAGGTCACATCAGCCCCATTCTGGTTGTGTTTGAAGTGTATGTGTGAGTGCATGTATGTGCATGTTAATAGAAGCATAATGCTGTGTTTGTTTGCTCAGATTCCCATGAATATGAATAATTGCACTAGCGGCTCATTGATTGCTGAAGCTGTGCACTTGTGAAAGCTCTGTCATCTGTGGTCTGATAGAGAGGTCCTATTGATGCAATGGAATGATCATTAGCTAAGCCAACAGTGATGAAAAGCTTTGATTAAAAGAATGATGGACTGTTGCCTGCCATTTTATCGCATAGTATTTTGGTTGCTATGTTTCTTTGTTTTTATTAGACTTGGTTAACAATGAAAGAATCAGCTTTATTTGAAAGTGCGAAATAGGTCTTTTTCTCTTCATTGTGCCTCTGCACTCATCGTCTTATCTCTCCTCTCGTCTGTGGTTTTGCTTCAAGTCTGTTAGGGGCCCGGTGAGCTCAGAGGGGTTCAAACAGGGGCCTCTCAGTTGGAATCAATGCCAAGAGCGTCATCAAGCACTCTCTGTTTCCTCAACCACAGATGCTCTGCTTAGTTCACTCTGAACTGGTAAATTCAAGTATTTCGTAAAGCCAGGTTTGCTGAACAATACAGCACTGATCTCATCTTGGGGGATCATATAGGATCATTATGTGCAGTGAGCAAGCATTAAGTTGCTTGATGATGATTATAGTGCTAATGGAGATTGTGCCTGTCAACTATGAGACGGCTAATGAGACACACACACAGTCACGAATGCACACTTAGCATCCCTGCGGCAGTGTTCAATGAAGTAATGATTATGCTCTGGTTCTGAGCATTGAAATCCATTAAAAATCCAAAGTCATGGAGAAGCATCATAAGTAAGTGTGTGTGTGTTGGTGAGGGGAATTGTACAGACATGCTTATAGCTGACGGGCTGCTAGGTATTGAAGAGCTGATCATTTCTGTCGTGGCAAGTGTCCTATATTACTGACTTCCATAGTTCCTCAGAGTAGGAACTCACCATAGTTTGGTTTTTTTTTGCTTTCATAACAGTTCAGCTATTTAGAAGTGAAAAAAGTATTGAACTAAAATTAATATATAACTGGTGTGACGTAGCTTTTTAAACCTTAACAAGCACTGTTGTTCAGAGCTGACCCAAAGTCAATGAGCATATGATTGCATTTTTACTTCTTGGAAATCACACCCCCACACACATATGGTCTGCACCCATATGAGAATTCTAGGCAGATGCAGATACCTGATACTTTTGAGTACATTAAAAAATTGTACTCAAAAGTATCCGATATTCGATTAAAAGCTGAAACTGACTCATAATTAATCTAGAGTAAATCTAGAGGAGCATTGCAGACATGTAGCACTGATTGAGTGCAATAATAGTAAAAAAATGGAGACAATTTTCTACTGCAGTCCTTATTTTGTCCTTCCAGGGTTCAATAGGTAGGTGTGTCTTATAACCTTTTATTATTGGTTAAATCCAAGTATCAAAATTATGTTTTCTAGTAGCACCACGCATTCCTAACACAGAACCACAAACAAAAATGCACACCATTCTAGATCTAGAGGTAGACAGACACACACACACACACACATGCATATATTACAGTGCTGATCTTGTTCAGGTCAGGAGAATGGGAAAGCCCATCCAGCGCTAATGGAATTTAGACCAGAAGCTCTAAACAAGCTTAACAAGGTTTAACAGCCTCACCTCTGTCCACTGAATCACTCAGCCAGGACTGGGAGCTAAAATGTAAAAATAAAATAGTAACCAAAATGTTCGATAGAATTAACCCTTTACAGACAAACCAGTCAAATTTGATAATAAAAACAAAAACATAGCCATCTGAGAACCACTTTTAAATCTGAGCTGCCCCATGAAGCTGCCAAGCTAAGATGCATTTTGATAATAGTGCTTAAAAAGTTTGTGGAGGGAAATGAATGAAATGCCGCAGGAATACATTTTTACCCACCTCACAGCACTCTGAGATACCTAGACATTGTCACATTGCGTTGTGAGGGGGTGGGGGCTAAGTTATGCACGCGGTATGAAGTCACAAATTAGGTACACATTTCCGCTGTGAAGACTGGTGCGCATTTTGTGTATCAGTTACGTCTTTTCGAGCTTGCGTACCACATATGTCAATCCCTGACTGTATATATAATATGGTTGTATACTGTGTGTATGGCTAATATATTGCCTAATTACAATATGTACATGCAATACATTTATTATTATTATCAAAGGTGAAAAATAAATCATATATATATATATATACAATTATAATACAATCTTAAAGTACCTTTTTAAAAATAAATTTTATGATTCCATGACAGTAGGAAATGTAAAATTATATAACATAATTTAATCAATGTATAATTTTTATTGCAAATAAAAAGACCTACCTTCAATTGTTCTTGTGGTTGTCACTGCATTTAACCCATTCACCAATTGAAGCAATGGGCAACCAGGAACACAATTCCCAGGGAGCAGTATGTGGGCACTGTATCTTGCTCAAGAATACCTCAGTGGTGCCACTAGCAGTCCTGGGATTTAAACCCATAACCTTCTGATTGCAGTGGCAGCTCCCTAACCACCAGGCCACCAGCTGCCCCAAAACAGAACATGGAGCCAGCCAGAATATCAGTTTAAAACATGATGTATGTGTGGGAAAAACAAAGTGTGATACTGTCTCCTTTAAGGTCTTGAACTGACTTTTCTTTGTTAATTTAGAATACAGTAATCCCTCAGTTTTATGCGGATCAGGAGTCACGGATTCAGTCACGCAGATTTTTTTTTGAGAACCGAACTCATAGTTTTGTGTGGAAATCCCCACAGTAATGCAGAAACTGCAAATATCCTCTGCCTTTTTTGCTTTTTTGTGGCAATAAATATATTTTTTTCTGAATGTTTTCACTCAAGGGGACTCAGGGCAGGCTGTAGCCGAACTGGAAGCACTTTTTTTCGAATTCCACACCAGGGTATAACCCCCGTGCTCTAAGCTATTTTCTCTAAAAACGTTCACCTCGCTGCGGTGTCCCAATACTTTTGTTCAGTGACCATCCGAGTTGCATATCTCTGCAGCGAACTTAAATTAAGAGAGTCAAATACGGGTTTACCTTTTCATTTTCTTTAAGGGTAATGCATTAAACTGAGTTGAAAATGAAAATGTTCTGGGTGCATATTTGGGGGCATATTTACTGTGTTTCAGAAAAATGTTTTCTGATGATATTAAGTAAAAGTATTAAAAATCCAGCAATATTGTACAAACATATTATCCATATAAATGCAGTAAAACAATATTGTTGGATGTTTATTATCTTTGTTAGAAGCATATTGTTAGAAATACACAGCTCTTGACTTCTCAGTGGTTCATTAAATTCCATCAGCGGCTCTCTTGATGTACTTTAATGAAGAATTGATTACCCAGCACATGTACTGTATGTGGGGATACATATTTAACATAGACAATAACACCTCCTGCCCTGAATTAGGTATAGATTTAGCCTCTACTGGTAAAAGGATCTTGTCATTATCTCTATAGAAAAAGAGCTTTTGAATTTGAAACTTGATTCTGAAACTGGATCCAGTGTGTGGCCTGGTTGTTAATTCTATTCTAGATGTGTTCATAATGATTGTGTTGTCAGAAATGTTTCTCTTTTATGTATCAACCGTACAGTCCACGTAAATGACTTGCACAGCACCATATGCCTTTTTTATCTAACTGGGTGATTAGGTAAATGTATCTGCCGGCTCTGGCCCAACAGTGTTCCTAATGCGGTGTGTGTCAGTAATACATGATGCATGCTTATGTTCTCTGTGGCTATCTGTGGTTGATGTTCTGTTTAGCCTGAGCAACTCACACTTACCCACACATTGAATCTCTCACTCACACACACACACACACACACACACACACACACACACACACACACACACACACACACACACACACA
>JBBJLR010000002.1:17388511-17412817 GCA_037577145.1 Brachypetersius gabonensis | reverse complement strand
GGTGCTGAAGGTAGGATTCGAACCTGTGACTTCTTGGTCCAGAGGCAAGTATCCTACCCACTGAGCTACCTCCACCCCGTCTGAACTTGACAGGAATGGAGAAAAAATCTGGAGAAGTGAGGACATATTGCTAGTCCTCACAAGGACAAAATCTGCTGGTTTAACAAAATAAAATTGGAAAAACTAAGAGAATTTTTTTTAAATGCTGAGACTGCAGTCAGATGTAGGTGTAGGTGCAGCTACAGCATTTACACCAGTCAGTGAAATGTTCTCAAAATACTGTGTGTCTGTGCATGCGTGTGTGTGTTCTCTCCTGTTTTCTATTTTGGAAGTGTCAGCAGGGGCTGGCGTATGAACATTCAGACATGTTTAGTGGAAACATACTACACTTTGAATTGCAACTTAATGTTCCTATTTAATAACTTAATGTTGATCTATTACACTTCTGTGCGGTGTGATTAAGCCAAATCTGCCATTTCTTTTCCTTAAATGACAAGAGTTCCTTTTTTTCCCCCCCCGTATCAACAGTATCAAAAATAAAGGTGCAGACAAAGTTTTGGAGTGACATCACAGGTGCACCATTTTGTTTTCCTAAAGAATGCATTTAATTGGATTGAACAATATATCTTGTGTTAAACAGGACTAAACTGCTGTTGGCTGAGTAAGGACACATTCAGAAATATGTGGGTTTTGTGACATCACAAAAACGCATTCAAAAACAGCTCATTAATGGACTGTGTAGGTGGTGCAGTAAATATTTACAAACTTTAAGCCTTTTTTAATTCCAGAAAAGTGATGATACTGGCCCTTTAATATATTGTAAAGCAAACAGTATGTAGCAGGATAAACGAAAAACAACTATTCTGTCCACATTGTGCAGCCCTAGTCTTTAATTATCTGTTTTTGGTAACTTAGTGTGAAGAACTGAAGAACCACATAATATAAAAGTTCTAAACAGTGTTTCCAAACCAAGGATGCATCTATTTAGAGACCATTTTAGTGTAGGCAGCAGTTCTGATTAATAATATTTTGTATTAAGAGCACTTTAGGGATGCATTTACTTCTCAAACATGCCCATTACACCATACTAATTCTCTATAGCTCAGCTGTAAGAAAGGATGTGGTTTTCATTATCGCTCAGCCATTTCAGTGTGTGTGAGTGATTCTCTTTCATGTGTGTCTTCTCTGAGGTGGTCTTACCTTTGCTGATAAAAGGTAGCTGTTTTATTAGCACAAGTACACACTCCCAATTACAGCCCAATGTTCAACACGGTGTTGCTAATTGGCCCATTCTCTCTGGAAGACGTGTCTAGACTGCAAGAAAGAGAGAGAACTCTAACCTCTGCCCCTGCTTGAGCAACACGCACAGCTAGAGATATGCTTTTGTCATCCAGCAGCCTAATGTCAGAGGAACATGTGTTAGCGAGTGAGAGCAAATGTGACAGGGAAGAGATTTTCTGCTTACTCCACAATCTAAACATTCATAGAGAAGCAAAACAACGTAACTGCTTGAGAGAAAAAAAATCGAGCTCTACCATATGTTCAGGTGTATCCTGACAGCCTCTCTAATTAGTAAATTCAGCTATTTTATGCTGCATCCATTGCTGACACAAGTATTCTATTGACGGCACTCAGCCTGTATAATCTCCATAGAAAAGCATTTCCAGTTGAACTGGATGCTCTGCAGCAGCCACTCATGAGTCTAAGGTCACCATGACCAATGCCAAGCAGACAATGCAGCGGGGGGACTGTGATGGAGCCAAGGATCATACAACCAAACCTAGACCAACTGTGGATCCTTTAAAAGTGAATTTGGAATAGGGTATTTGTTTAAGTACATTAAGAGGTACTTCAGGGAACTATGGGTAGCTCTTCTGTGGCGTCTCTTCAAAAGCACACTGGTGTACTGTACTGGGAGATGGATAAGTAAACTTAAAAATCCACTACTCAGCACTGAGGGCAGTAGTTGACTAGTGGAAGAGCCTGAAGTAAGGGCAGAAACAGTAGTGTACAGAGAGGATAAGCTACAGAAAACACAAGCACAATGACCAAAGTACTGCATTTATGTGGAAAAAATATAAAAGATCAAATGCAAACTGACCGATCTGTAACTGCATCTCATCCTTGGTGATGCATCCACAGTGTTCCATTTCACCTATCACCTGTGGCTTGTTTTCCTCTTAATCTACCATTGCCTTTCTCGGCCACCACCTGTGCTGCAGTGTATCACCAATGTGTTACTGCTCTTCCAGCATTTTGATTCTAATCCATATTTACACCGTAGTCCTTGCCTTGTCTTTGTTTTTTCTTGCTGTGGTTGTACGCTATGGCCAGTTTTCTATTGCTCTCTGCCTAAGGCCTAGTTTGTTTTTAGTACTAGCTGTGTAGTTTTATTGTGGTTTGTTAATTTGCTCTGTCTTTCCATGCTTTCTTCTAACGTTAGTTATTTTGTCTTGAGTTTTGGCTGTCTGTTTCTGAGGCTCTCCTCAATTGGTTTTTGTCTTGACATTTTGTCAATAACCCAGCACAGTCTTTAGTCAGTGTTGGTCCGTGCACACTCACAGCATTTACCGTGCAGTTTAGATGAGACAGTCTGTATAAATGGGTGTCTGACTACATAGACTCAGTTTCACAACAGCACTTTCACAGCAAGGATGCATGCACAGTAGGACAATGTGTGAATATGGTAATTCATGGGCTTATTAATACAGAGAGCGACTGTATTAATTTTATGTACATCATGCATATTGCCATTCATGAATGAACATTATTGCTATTAACTGAACCATGTTGTATGTGCCACGACAAACCTCACAGCTTATTTTGTTCAACAGACTATGATAATAATTCTATACTTCAAATATTATTATTCAAGCAAATAGCTAATCTACAAATCAGGCTTTATGTTTTTGAAGGAAAACCATTCAAGATTAAAAACAATTTCAGTTTTGTATTATGTATTATTTATATTAGTTTTATATTATATAGTTTATCAGAAACTCACCAAAAACTATTTAAATGTTGATCAGCCCAAACATCGCTAAAATGCACTGAAAGGCCTGCCTGCTCTGTGGTTCTGCTGACAGATATTATTGAGACAAACAGAAGCAAGGCAAAACTCTCCTGCAACACATGTTTAATACCATAAGAGTCTATTAACAAGCTAGACACCAATAGAGCTCAAAGAATGCACACCGGAAGAGTTTTGTTGGAAGTAACAACTAGCCGACAAACTGCCTACCCAGCATTTGCTGGAGTCTAGAGCTGTTAACCAGAGCTGTCTGTTTTTTTTCAGCGTTAGTTGTGAACTGGCATACTGTAATCAGATGGTGAGTCTGCAGGTGGCGTTCTAAAGGTCAGCCGAAGCTCTGATCGGGGCAGCAGGGTAGAACTCATGCTTTGTTTGGATAAGGAAAGGTGATTATGAACAGTAAAAAAGAAAGGTCACGGAGATAGAAAGCTTCCGCGTCTGCAGTGGCCTTTGGCCTCAGGGCCTGACAGTTGGCAGCTGAAGTGGAACAAAAAATGGGGATCTAACCTAACATGTAAAGGAAAAGTGTGTTTTGCACACTATATTACAGAGCTTCTTTAGCATGTGGCTATTGTTCCTTGATTATGTGGAATTAATTAATGGGTAGTCAACAGAAATTTACTTTAAAATAGTAAGAAAAGGCATGTTAACTTTTTTTTTTTAACTTTAGACTACATATATGGATTGGAATAATTGTAAGTACATACATTAATTTGCCATGAACATTTAGTTGTATGACTTTTGTAATGCTCTGGTTTACATAAGTCTGCTCTGGTTTTACATCAGTTTTTGTTCATTTTAGGACACTTGTTTTTGGGTGCATATTTAATCAAGAGTTCTGTTTTAGCATTTTACCTCCTGTTCTAAAGTGAGAATTGGGACTGAAGACTGATGATACTGCTGGTCAGTTAAATTGTCTCAGAGTTCCCTCATGCATATAGAAGCACCCCCACAAAGACACCGGAATGTGGGAGTGTTAGTGTTGTGTTCCACTTGGACACAAAGCACAGATTCTGTGGAAGAGCTAAATGGAGAAAGGGAAGATTCTGAAATGCACAGGGATTTTAGCATTTCACGACAGCACTTTCACACCATGGATGCATCCACAGCAGGACAACACTTGAACAAGTCATGAGCTAGAGAGTGGCTGGGCTAATTTTATGTGCATCAGGCATATTATCATTCAGTATAGCAATTATTGCTAATAAATTAGTGATGTTGTACATGTTGTGACAAACTTCACAACCTGCTTGTTATACAGTATATGATAATACAATAAGCTTAAAATTTTATGATACTCTAACGGAATATTTCAGCTTGATTCAACCAGGCCTTACATTTTTAATAGAAAAGCATTAAGACAAAAAGACGAATTTTACTACATTTATCAGAAACTCACCTAAAGCAAAATGGACAGGGGTAATCTGAAGTGACTGATGACATCTTTACCTGGCAGGATTGCCACAGTCATAAAGGTCATAAAAGGATGTGTAACCAAGTGTGAAAGTGAGGTATGTTGTTATGTTGATCCCCTAGCAGTGAACTGTTCACACAATGTAGCGGACAACTAGCGAAAACAAATAACAGCAACAAAATGAAGGTTTTTATATGACACCTCAGATAGATGAGTTTATTTAAAATTTTGGAGAGGGGTTATTGAATAAACCATAGTTACAGAAATGCTTTTACACAGTCATATGACTTTCTATAACATTTCTCAATAACCTAGTTATAAAACTGATATTCATGATGAATACTGTTAGTGACAGATGCTCTTGTGGTGTTGTGATGTGGCACAGAGAACATCAATTTGAGTTAATCCAGTAAGCAAAAAGGAATGATGTGTTTTTCTGGAAGTCTTTCCATTCTAAAAACAAATCTCAGGTTACAGGTATTCATGTGCAGTGCCACTCTGAGAATGTGGTGGGGTTCATTTTCTTCAAATCAAGCATCCTCCATGAAGTGTCAACATTCTTTTGTATTTCATTTTACTGACAAATTGATGAAAATATGCTCAGATAATTGTGATACTGGTCATATAAAGAACACCCTATATATCAGGTTGTTCTGCTTCAAGTTTCATTACAGCAAAACCACAAAATCAATGTTCTGTGACGTTTACTTTCTTTTCTGACGTTTTCTTTCTGTGTTCATTTATCATGATGGAAGATGGCTCAGCAGATATGACCCACTCACTTACAAGCATACACTCTTGCACACAAAATCGAACTGTATGCCGACATTCCTCACAGTATTGCCTGACATTGATTAATATTCACTATTCTCCTTTTTATACTGTGCACTTTCAGATGTATCTTCTTATTCATTCATAACTGCTTGTGATCATAGGTCATGGAGTCATACCATCACTGAGAATAAACAAAAAAATCTAAACCTGAAGGCCTCTGATGAATGGAAATGTCTTTGTTTTAAAAGGGATCAGATTCTGTTTCTGGTACATTTGCTTCATCCGTCTTCTTGGTTTTATATGATGTCCTGCTGGTGCTGTGTAGATTCGCTGACAACCTTCAGGGAGAGTCAAACAGCAGCAATCAGTCGCAGAAAATGGATAAAACTTTGGGTCAGTGGGTGTGTTAAGTAAGCAAAATCAGCTGGCAAAAAAGTGCAAAGAGAAACTGCACAAGCACACAGTGATTTAAGAGGAATCCTAATTACTGTGCTTTTATGCCAAATATGAATACCAGGGCTGGTGCAGAACTATCTGTCAGAACTAATGATAAGCAGCTAGTTGCTGTAGTCTTGTGCAGTCAGAAATGTGTTTCTGAGTGATAACACTCTCTTAGGCCCGGTAAAGCAGGCACTACACAGAGGACAGTTGCTATCAGTGTTGTGCAGTGGATTTTAATGGTGCTGCCTGGGGAGCATTCAGAAGAGGCCAGTGGTGCGTTTACAGAGAGTGGACTCCATGAGAGATAGAGAGAGTGTGAGTAGGTGAGGAAGGAGAGGAAAGGATGAGAAAGGATGAGATGGATGAACCGCTGCTTAACTTACACACTGAGCGCTCATGGCACTCATTCCCTCACTAGATGTCCTAGTCTAGAGGGAAATGAAAAAGGTGGGTGGATGAATGAGAGGAGCAAAATGATATGGCTTTAACCCTGGAAACTGCAATAGTCTGTGTAAGCCCACACTTCATTTCCTCACTTACTTAACTACACATAACTTAGACATAATATACAAGTTTCAAAGTAGTTGCTAAATCATTTACAGCACTTGGTGACCAATGAGTTAAGAAAAAGGTCTGTTTAAAAATAGTAATCATGATTGATGTGATTTGGTTATCTGTGTGTTTGTGTGTGTGCATGCCTCACCTCTCCATCACGGGTCTCTATGGTCTTGATCAGAACTGTTTTCTTGGAGTGGACCTCAGAGGAACGCTGCGGCATGTGTTGCTCTGGGTTGGTCTCTGTTACAGCAAACCACCGTTAGATTTGATACATTTACATACAGTTAGATATATAATTGTCTGTTAACCCCCACATATTATTCATGTATAATTAAGTATCATTCATTAGTAACCACCATAAGTTATTTGGTAAGTGTGTAGCCTATATGTAAGCTACATTCTCAGAATGAGAAAAGTCAGGACTCAGCATGTATTTGGATTTAAGTGGCGAACTATACGGAATGAAAATGTCCCTTGTTAATGTTGCTACACCACCATTATGAAAATGGTTCCCATAATGAAGGGATTAAGCTTCTAAACACAAAGGCTTTGCTCCACCTAGTGGAGAATTTAGGAACATCACATCCACTCAGGAGCATTCAGGTGCTTGTGAAATCTAGAAGTCTCACCTCTGACATCACCTCTGAAGCTCAGGGAGGAATATGACTGTGCAGGCAGAGAAATCCTGAGAAGGAAATAGATGACAGGTTGAAACATGATATAATACCAGTGTGAACTTGCTGTGTCTCTGCTTGTAATGTTTGCTTGAAAAACGAAATGTCTGATATGTTAGAAAGGTCTGTAAGACGCACCAGTGTCCCACATACAGAACATGTGAGTGCACTCTGTACTTACACTGCTAATTATTTCACACACAATAAAAATAGTCTTCACATGGTCAGCCTGATATATCTTTCTTTGGACCAATCAACACACCTTAATCTACTGGTCTTTTCTTATTCATTTGGATCAGAGTATATATTTTCAGTGAGAATTCAATTTGCAAAAACATTGTTCCATCAGTAGTAATGATTTTAATATCACACATGCATGTCTCTATGTTCTACCTGCTCTATTTTTTTTACCTTTCTCCTTTTCACTTTGTAATTTTGAACAATAATGATAAAACTGCATTTGTATTTTAAGACAGTTTTGGACAAAATGGTCAGATTAAATAATCATAGGTTAAAAACAAATAAACAAACAAAAAATAAGAAAATATATTAGAATAATCTAAAAGCCATTTAAATTTAATGTATATCATCTTGACCCATTTAAAATTCTTAACCTGCTCTCCTCGCCCTCAAGCAGCTTCCTGTAGGTGGCGATCTCCACGTCCAGGGCCATCTTGACATTGAGCAGGTCCTGGTACTCCCGCAGGTGACGGGCCATCTCATCTTTCATTTTAGCAATCTCACCCTCCAGTCGGGCAATGGTGTCCTGGTAGCCTCCTGCCTCGCGGCCCATCCTCTCTTCCATCTCCCTCATCTGTCTCATCAGAGATTCATTCTGG
This sequence comes from Brachypetersius gabonensis, assembly GCA_037577145.1. Classification (NCBI taxonomy): domain Eukaryota; kingdom Metazoa; phylum Chordata; class Actinopteri; order Characiformes; family Alestidae; genus Brachypetersius; species Brachypetersius gabonensis. The sequence goes on along the minus strand of JBBJLR010000002.1, from coordinate 17,405,086 downwards.
AGAGAGAGAGAGAAATAGTAATTGCAAGAATAGAGTATCATCAGGATGTAGAGAACAGATATAAAACTGTCAGTTGTGCTTCACTGCCACCCACTATAAGCCAGTACATGCAAAGACTTGAGCAAATACATAACAGACTTTCTAATAACTGTTTAGACGGACATTCTGAGATTGAGCTCATTCCGAGATCGAGCTCACTGCTGTCGAGGATGAGGATTGTTCCTACAGATAATGTAAAACAAAGATTAAACAGATACTTACGGTGCCCTTGAGGGAGTCAATCTCGCAGGTGTAAGACTGGATCTGGTGGCGGAACTCCATACTCTCCTGCTTGGCTTGTCTCAGTGCATCATTGTTCTTGTTCACGGCCTGATTCAGATCGGACACCTGGGGACACCAGCAATTTGCTGTAGTCAATTTTAGGGCGAAGGCAAGTTACTGTTGTACATTTGGTAATGCTACACCTGGCAATATTATAATATATTGTTTTTGTCTCCGTGACACACCTTGGACTTGTACCACTCCTCAGCTTCTGAGATATTCTTGGCAGCGATGGCTTCGTACTGCATGCGGATGTCTCTCAGAGCAGCAGTCAGGTCAGGTTTGGACATGTCCATCTGGACCTGGACCTGGGACTCCTGCATCTGGTTCTGGAGCTCACGGATTTCCTGTACGCAGAAAGGAAGCAAATATTAAAAGAAGATTCAAGGATATTTGAACTTCAGCTGCTAGAGTAATAAAATTCTAGTTACATTTTCGAACTACAAACATTTATTCATGTGACAGCAATGTAATACCTAATTGGTATTACAGCTGAAGAGTAGTTTAAAAAGCCGAGGTGATTAACTTCTAGGCTAATCTAAATCAGCACAGAATTATTACCAAATTAATCTACCATACCATACTTGCCTATGGTGTGCATTTCCATGAATAAACAGAAAATGTAGGCGTATGCAAGTGTAGCCTATTTTCCTTAATCTGTTTCAAGGCTGTGTGTGTGAATCTCTTTCTCAGGTTTTAATTATAGAAATGCATCTGTTCCACAGTATTACACTCCCCCTCCCTATCAGAGCACAGCTGACAAACCCACATGCTCTCACTCTCACACACACTCACACACATGCAGGCTTGTGTCACGCTAACGTTTCACCCCCAAATGTCAGGCAGAACCGGGAGAGACTAAGAAATAACCTTTGGAGATATGAGTATGCACATACATGTGTGTAATACACGTGTGTGATATTTTCTGGTTATTCTCTGCAGGGCTTATAGTTAAACAAAAATAGAAAATGATGAGTTTTCGTGGTCTGCTGACATAGCCAGGAGCGACAGGAAGTGAATGAGTGTGTAGAGTGACAATGAAGGAGAAAAGGCTTTAAAAAATTCACAGACCTCCTCATGGATCTTCTTGAGGAAGGCAATCTCTTCATGAAGGCTTTCAATACGTCTCTCCAAGTCCAGCCTGGCGAGAGTGGCAGCATCAACATCCTAAAGAGAAGATATGAAGTACAGTTCAGTCTCAATCTGATACAAAACTCATAGTCTTTTAAAGATGAAGCTTCAGACCAAGTGTTGTCAAGCAGGGTGGGGTTTTCAAACAGGGTGGGAAACTGAGGGCCTGCAGAGTTTGGTGAAACAGGCACTCCAGGACCAAGTTTAACACAATATCTGGAAGCTTAACTAGATATCTGAGTTTCATTTGAAATGTGTGAGATCTCAGTGGTGCTGGACATGACTGTTTGAGGTGGACTTACAGCTCTAAAAGCAGAAAGGTTGTTCTCGGCCTCCTCTTTCTGATGGATCTCTTCCTGAAGTCTGTGGAAGAACAAAAACAAAAGTGTCTGCTTTAAAGACATCTGACACTCTACAAATGACCACAGAGGTAACAGTTTAATGAATCTTTAATTATTGAAATGTCTTTTTATGTTGAGTAACATAACTTTTATGTTAATGCAGCAATATAAGAATTTCCAATTCTTCAAAAAAAATTAAATTTTTAATTAAATCGTCTAAATCGTCTAATTCCCAGTAGGCATTTGCTTTACAGACAGCTGTTTTTTAATATAGGAGAAGTGACCACTAACTGGCCCACTAGTATCACCTTCCTATAGGTGAACAAAGCGAAAGGTTGGAAAAGGGTGGGCTATGTACCATGTGGAATAACACCATTGCAGTGGTAATTCAATTTTATGGCCCTAACTCCTTTGAAATAGTGATACCAACTGCACGCAACACATATCGACTTTCAAGCGCAGCTTTGATGACAGTTTGATCTAGTCTGATGACATTTCAATGACAGATGTGGGAGTAACACAGATGGCAGATGACTCTATTACATGCCATGATATGCATTGAGAAAATCAAGCGAGCTCCAAAAACCTTCTACAAATTTTACTTCACAGGTGTCATTGCTAGTCTCATACTCTCAACAACAATTATACTAATACTAATACTAATACTAATAGTTGTTAGTCATACAGCACTTTCCATTTAAGTTACAAATGCTCAAATGGTTTTTCATAGGATGAGAAGCATAATGTTGAAAACATCAAATATTCAAATGATAAATAACATCACAGTTTTAAACTGTGGAATAAAAACGATTTAACCACAGTACATATATAGCAGCCTCAATCTAATATGTTTTAATCTGAATTCAAAAAACACAAATTCCAGAGTAAGGCGCTATATAAGAATAAGATTTCATAAGATGACCATTTGAAGTCCTCTTTCTTCCTCTTTTAGGCAGTCATTCTTATGCAGAGATCCAGTCCCACTAAGTAATGCCTATGAATAGCAGCTGCTATTAAAAGCCGACAAATGGTTATCGTGAATCAGTATTGTTAATGTGGGGCAGTCACACTCAAATGCCTTCCGTCCCCTGAGTGCTATGTGCTCACATCCTCACATATACACATACACACACGCTTGCCCACACATGAGAGAGAGAGAGAGAGAGAGAGAGACAGAGATAAGGGTATTTTAGGGGATGAGAATTCTCCGCAGTGCTTGGGGGGTATATTGGGAGGATAATAATAGCTTTCTAATCTGGTAGCTGCTCTTACATGATTGTGGGTCCTCTTGCAGCTGGGAGTGCAACTCTAGTACTGTCAAATCACATTTCTAATAACATACACCACACCTTCAGTTGTAGCTATGTAGGGTTACTGTACACCATGCATTATATACCACCCATTCATTCTTTCTCATAGTCTCTCTACCACTACTTCTCTATTACTTGTGTCAGTAACTGGTCTAAGCTATATTGCTGGAATCTGATCTTAAACAGGTTTGTATCGCAAGAGATGGGCTATTACTGTCAGACCATGAGGTTTCATTTAATGCCAACTCAAAGAGCTATCAAATTGAATTTCACTGCATAGTTTAAGTAAATGTAAATTATTGCCAAAAAAAAACCATAATAAAAGTGACTTGTGTCCTGTTCCATGACGTTTTCCAATCACATACGTAAGTTATGAGAACAGCAAGTCTCTTTCCAGTCTAGCAGCCTGTGACTTCTTATAGGCCAGACGTACTGTTGAATAACTTGCGTCAGAATAGGTGGGAGTGACAGAAGCAGTGCTAGCATGAAGAATCACCCCGGCATTGAAGTGAGCTCTAAAGACCCTGTCATTCTTATTTATAGCTGTCCTTCAAATAGCTCTAAATGTTCTTAATATCTGACTCACTTCAGGTCTGTCTAGTGGGCATTATATGTTGAACTGCTTCAAACACCTTGATACAAGAACATAATCATAAAGCTCTCCAGCTGATGACTAATAGAGTACCGTCTATATCTCTGGTGACCCCATCAAAGAAGTTTACGTATACGATGCTAAATTGTGGCTAGTTTTAAATGTATCTTACCTGAGTTTGAGCTTCTGCAAGTCATCAGCCAGGTTGTCCCGTTCAACCTCCACGCGAGCTCTCTGGTTGGTCAGGGTATCTACCTGCTTGCGCAATTCCCTCATCTCCTCTTCATACATCTCAGCAATACGGGTAGGCTCACGGCCTCGCAGACGCTCCACCTCTACAGCCAGGGCCTGGTTCTGTTGCTCCAGGAAGCGCACCTTTTCAATGTAGCTGGCAAAGCGGTCATTCAGGTGTTGCAGCTCAGCCTTCTCATTAGTGCGTGTGTTCAGGAAATCTTGATTCATGGCATCAGCCAGGTTGAAGTCCAGCTTCTCACCCATACCTGCATAGGAGCGCATCACAGGTCCAGCCTTGAAGGATGAGCGGTGGCTGGAGTATGCTGGGCCTGAGGAGGACTTGGACACCTCATAGACTCTGGAGGACATACGGGAGGAAGAGCCAGAGGAGCCCAGGCCGGAGAACAGCGAGCTGGACATGGAGGAGCCCAGGCCTGAGCCAAAAGTACGGCGGTAGGAGGAGGCCGTTTCGGCGGATCCACTGTAGGTCTTGCTCATGGTTGGAAAACTCTGGGACATATGCTGGTTCGAAACTGGATGAGTTGGAGGGCTTGACTAGAATAAGGACCAGAAGCCAAGGGTGCTGCTATATGTAGCTTCACTGCCTTCAGACCCCCACCCTTACCCATAACAACCCCCGCAACTCCCCCACCTCTTCCCGTTGCCCACTATGTTCTCTCAGCTGTCATTGGGTTTCTAGTTGTTGGGTGGGGTAGATGCCAGTAAATGAGCAGGATAGGGTGAGTGGGTCGACAGAGGTGGTCTTTGGCCTAGACAGGGTTATGTGTTGGAGGCATAGAGTCTTGTGTTACCTGGGAAAAGGATCTTAAATAACTCTTACAACATTATTCACAATATAGCCATTGCTAGAATTTCACTCTTGAATAGAGTTTTGTGAGGACACACTACAGTGAAAAGCTATGAACAACTACGAATTTGAAAGAATTTCTTTTAGCTGTGTATGAGACAAGGCAATAAGGTCATCAACCATGACTTTCTTTTTAGAGCCTGGTCTGGACTCACACACACTTCAAGCCTTCCATGTCCATGCTGTGAGATATTCTCACTCTTTCAGGAAGCTGGTGGGTGAGCGGCTGTCTGAGTGAGTGGGATGTGGCATCCTTAGTACAGACGGAGAACAGAAGCCCCAGAGTGGTGATTCAATGCTGTGCTCTTGTCTGGCTCTGAGCCTTTGTTTCTTTATACAGATTAGCATTTAGGAAAGTTACAGCAAGCAGGACGTCTGTTCTTGCTACCGACCACAGAGCCAAATTTCTGAAGTCTATATTGTCCCAATTAGCTCATGAATCTTTAACAATAGACAATAGACATTTACAACCAACTGGCGTGTTGTTTTATGGTATCTACAACTGGAACAATTATAAAGATTTTCAGTTCCATCCCTCTGTCCTCTGATGCATAAAGCCTAAGAATTTTGGGATTGGTCAGTAAATCCATTGGTCAGTCAACATACGGTAATTGACATCATTAAAACCTAGACTTATTCTTCAACTGTTCATTTTAAGACTTTTTATTCGTCATTACTATGGTTGCTATATCTGGTTCTGTATGTTAGGTTTAATTTTTCCTTTTGTGATCATTACAAGATTAACTGGGTATTAGAAATGGTCTAAAACTACCTCAATACAGTTTTTGTACATTAGATTTTATTACAAAACCAGAATGTTTTTTTTTCTTTTCCTGTAAAGATACAGGAAGAGATACAGGGTATGTTCTAACAGCGACAATAGAAAAGGTAAAGGTGGAGCATTTGGTTGACGTTCTTATCCAGAGTGACTTACAGTCATTATTTACAGGGACAGTCCCCCTGTAGCAACTGAGGGTTAAGTGTCTTGTTGAAGGACACAATGGTAAAAAAGTGGGAGGTTGAATCTGCAGCTTTGTGGTCATTGGGTTCACAGGTGAGTATTTTACCCACTTGGCTACTATCACCCTATTTTTGTTCATATATAGTACACATAATTACATATACAGGTAGTTCATGTCATGAGTTTACTCATATCTTACATCATGCAAGACTTAAGCAAGATGAGAAGACAGTCACAAAGCCATATGAAAGGTCTGGAATGCCTCCCTCCCCCCTCTGCCTGTCATTCTCCTGGCTGTCCAGTGACTGACTGAATGGCCTGTCTTACTCTACAGCTGCTGCTGTCACTGCTATTAATAGGCCCTGTCACTAGAATGTTCTCCTTAGGGCCTCACAGATAGACGGAGACTGTGGACCTGACACAGACAGCCAAGCAAACTATTTTATACATTAACACCACCTTCTTCATATAAACAAAGACTGAAGCACTGAAGGATTTAGAAAGGCATAAATACAGTTATCAAAGACACATAGGTGAAAAATGAATGAAAATGAATTGTAAAAAATAAAGTTGCTTTTTGTAGAGGTTTTGCCCTTTATAGGTTCATAGCATACATAAAAACATGGCCATATAATGTATATTTCAAAGAAATTAAGTAATGTTTGAAGGAATAGTTTAGGCTAAAATACTAAAAAAAATACTCGCAAAGCACTAGCCTTGTTTGTTATAGAAAGCTAGCGAGTTAGCTTACTAGGGCTATCACATTTATGTTTCGTTAAACCTACAAAAAGCGTCTACATCTAAAAATGCACGGACATTGCCAGATGTCCAGTTGTCTACCTGTATCTACCTATGTTCAGATGTCTACCTATCTACCTACCAGGGTTACCAGATGTCCAAGTTTTCTACTGGAGAGTCTAATGTTTAGCTCTCTTGATTCTGCTCACCAGGCATTACAATGCTACACTTATCAGTTAAGTGCAGTTCCAGCACACACACTAAGCTAAGCAGTTTCAGCACACACAGTAGACTGTGCTGTTCAGCATAACCACACTATGTGTTTCAGTTGTTTAATTAGTCTCTCATTTATTTAAGATTAAGTCAGATCAACTCAAGTAGGTGTTTGAACACAGTGTAACTGAATATGGTTTTATAACATACCCTATTCCAGCAGCAGAATCGTTAAGTATGCAAAAAATGCAAAGATTGGCAAACAGCAGTAACAGGAATCGAAAAAATGTACAGTATATAATAGATAAAGGATATTACCAGTGGCAGTTGTGGAGTAAGCCTTTTTGTAGCAGAACAGATAAGTGTGTGTAAGCTGTGTGATTGGGAGGATGGAAGCAGTTCAGTACAGTGTGTGTGTGTGTGTGTGTGTGTGTGTGTGTGTGTGTGTGTGTTATGTTCTGCTTGTTATTCAGTTCTGATTTAGGAGTTTGATGGCCTGGGAAGAACTTTTCCCCATCCTGGTAGTGAAGGCTTGAATGCTGTGAAACCTGCCAGACAGATGACGGGAAAAGAGGGTGTGGGAGGAGTCATCCAAAGTGCTGTTGGCTTTGCAGATGCAGCGTAAGTGTCTGCAACAGAGAATGCTTTCTATTGTTCCTGTGTGGAATGTAGTGACAATCGGAGGTGAAGATCCACTCTCTCAATCTTCATAAGGATGTAGAGATATTGGTGGACCTTCTTGGCAGTAGCTGGGGTTTAGGGTCCACGTTAGGTTCTCCATGATGTGAACACAAAGGAATTATTGATTTCATCCTGATACATGCTTGAAGTGCATGGAATGTGATCTCTAGACTGAGGCTGCATGGAATGAGGCCTCTAGTCTGATTTAGAATCCTTCAACTGCACATTCTTAATGTAACGTATCCTTCACACTAACAATTGGTTTAAAACATTTGTCGTGTAATGGTTCAGGTGGTACGAGTTATGTGCCTCCCCCCACCAGGGTCAAAAAGAAACTTGAGCCACTTTTTTATTTCTGTCCCATAGGAATAGCTTTCATATGTGTTTAGTGTGTGTATGTGGTGTCACAAACGCCCAAAGGAACTCAAGCAATGTCATTTATAACACACTGTAAGTTTCCCCCACAGGTTCACACTGCGTATCTGAGGAGCTATAAGTGAGCTTGTATGGCAACTGCAGAGTGTGTACTTTCTAAAGCCAGGGAACCCTGCCGGAACTTTGACATTTACATTGGCTGCTAGTGGATTGACAGCAGAATTCAGTATTACTGAAGCAACATTAAAGCTATCAACTGCAGTGCTATAGCTATTTAGCTATATATAGTTGCTATAGCATGTAGTTACGCTCTAGAGGATTTTGGCAGCCCATGTGAGTCATTAGGACTGAAACCGCTCAATACAGCAATTTTAGAAAGTGGTTTGATAGGGAGAAATGCAGGCGCCCCCCTATTCTGAGTCGATACTTAAAAATGACGGGTGAAAATGCGACAGAGCACTTTCATACCATCTCAAAAATAAAGGTGCCAAAAAGAACGCTTGGTTTGATGCCATGGAAGAACTATTTCCTTAAATACCATTTCAATTAATGTTTCTTTGGCAAACTGTTGTTACCAGAGTTTTTAAGAACCATTTTAAAGTTAATGAAGGAACTGTTAGATTGGTAAAGAAACTTCACATCATGTGAAAGTTCATCAAACTGTTTTTTTACATACTCAGTCCTGTTTATCAAGCACTTAAGCAAATGATTCTTTGACATCACTTCAATACTCATTTTTTAAGAGTCAAGCACTATAGTCTGTAGTTGAGATTGGATGGAAACTTCTTAGTATGTTTCTACTTTTTTTCTATCCTCTCAACAAGAGGACAGGTTTTATAACTTATTTATAGTACCATACACTGGAATGTTCACACTGGATTCTATAAGCATATTTACCATTGCTATGACTCTTGCTACTTTTCATAGAGACATAAATGAGGTAGAGACTTCTTCAGAAACAGCGTCTGATGTGTGTTTGATGGTCTGTGTTTTATCCCCTCAGTTTGGGAAATCTAAAGTGGACAGTCACTGATCTAGCATGAGGTTTTGGTAAATGGTAAAAGAGTAAATAATTACTGGAAGCTGGTCACTGGACATTGAGAGTGCTGAGTTATTGGAGACTGTTGGAAGGCTGTGAGAAACCTTGCGCTATATTCAGGTCACCTCCCAGTGTGAGCGTTTACCCAGGCATACCCGTGACACAGAAAACCATGGCCTGCTGCCAGAGAAATAAGTGAATTGGATTATGTGGTTCTAGCAACAGTGTCACAGGAAGAGATACATTTTTCATCAGGTGGAAAAATACGTCCAGTAACTGTTATGACAGTTTATAATGAACTGTTCCAAAAAAAACCTACTGTTTCTTTAAAAAAATACATAGTCTGAAATTGGCACTTCGAACAGAATTAACTAAAGAGCTGCCTTACAAAATGTTTGTCTACAAACAGCACTGTATTGTAAACATCGTCATACTTCATCATCACAACACCTTATCTCTTCAAAATGCTAACTTTATATATAAAAAAAAGATTAACATTAATGTAATTATATTATATCCAGAGTTGAGCAGAATTATGGCTGAAAAAACTGGTCTAAATGGCATTCCATTACAGCAAATAAAAGTGACATATTCAGAAAATGTTTAAAAGTATTTATTATCTTGCACATAAGATAAATCTGCTGTTGATTTAATTTACACTCTTCCTCACTCTAGTTTTCTTCCTGTAGTTTCCTGTAGTCCTGTGTTTCATGAAATATGTTTGTATAATTTGATAGAGAATCTGATTTTTTCCCTCTCTTGACATGATTCAGTTCATTCCAGCTACCACTTGTCTCTTGAATAGGAATTTTTTTTTTTCTAAATGTATAATGGGACTATACAGTCATGTCTTTTGTGCCTTTGGGAGTTGGCACCAACAACGTATTGAATGTTGAAATGTAATAAAACTATTCTGGATAGTTTAAAGACTTTAGTAATGCTGAGATAAACAACTAGTGCGTCACACTGATTTATCAGTCAGCTCATGCTTCACTTGGAGCTCATTCATTTTTCTTTAGTAGGAAGAATACATTGTAATTTCCTGAGAGATTGTATTGCTTTGATTATTCAAATAATATTCTCCTAAAAATGTTAAAAGTACCTGTATCCAGAACAGTACCATCTCAAATTATAATATTATTTTCTGTTCTCTAAACACATATTCCAAGCAGTCCCTATCCAAGATGATTTTAGACCATTTCTTTTGGTGCATTCCTTGTAAATTATTCACATAATTAAAACACTGCTGCTGTTTCTGAGCAGTTTTAAAAAAAAGACAATCAAAATAATTGGAGTAATGAGGTTTGGGCAGTTAAAATACAATATAATATTTGAGAAATATATTGTATTAGGTTGGGGAAACTCCCTGAGGAAAGTACCTTCTAGATACAGTTTAAAAATGATTTATGACAAGGTCAGATCACACAAGGTCCACAGTTGCTTGGATACCACAAACACAGCCAAGCCGGTGACCCGTGCGCTGTTTATAGGCCTCTGGGCTCAGGGGTGATTGTCTTAACTCCTGATGCATGTCTTTGGAAACCTTAGAGAATTGTGTGCATTATGAAAGCGATCATCCAATTGGACTAAGAAACAAAAAAGGCCTGACCCATATGAAAAAACTGAAATGTTCACCATTTAATTCAACTGAATGTGTCACTGAAAAGAGTTTTCTGCTTTTTAGGCTTTCTGCTCCTGTGTCTTCCAGACATTAGTAATCCCTGGGGGTGATTGGCCCAGCTGCTGCTCATGGCAGGGCGGCAATGTGGAGCCATGGGTAGCAGGTGGGAGGCAGCGAGAAAACTGAAGAGCTAATCTCTAAAAACCGACTCTGCAAGAAGTAAACATAGCGGTAGTTGTTACTGACCATTCCAGATAATTTTATGATTACATCACAATGTACTCACTGCTGTAAATGGGCTTTTATGCTTGACTCACTACTACTATATAATAGGACTGCACAAATATAATTCATTAAGCATTATTGTGATACTGACATCTGCAGTGTTCATATTGCAGAAGGCTTTAATTTGCAGCACACTATCCAATCACAGTGTCTGCTTTGAAAAGTCCTGACCAAGCACAGCACCAGATAAGTTTTTCCGTGGGATCAAATGTTGATGATTTGTACAAATGATGCAGGTAGTTTTCTAGAAACATGTCTTGAAACATGTCTTCACAGATGTAATATGATACCATTATAATCACAATACCAGCATTTTGTTGTGCTGCTTTATCTTTATGACCTAGAATTCGAAACCTGCCCATAGGCATTCCAGATGGTGGAAGAACATTTTGTTTTGCTCCAAATAAAATATACGAGTAACATTATTTTTTTCTCCAAAAGTTCTGCTTCCCATGAATCCAAGGTGTGTACATGAATAATTGATATTGAAGACTTATCACCGAGCAATCGCAGAGTAAATGCTTGACACTCATGACGTGCTCTGTGCTGCTGTTTTTGTTGTTTTGCATTTTCCTTTATGATGTGTTTTTTTCTTCTACAGCATTGTCTGGAGATGGGTCTGTCGTCAGTGCGTGACCTGCCCAGGAGACTACGTGTCAGTATGGGGGAGGTGAGAGTGCTGCTGCTGGAAGTTGCTGGGGGTCTAAATGCCAAAGCATATGACTCTGACCGTAGGCGAAGGGTTATGGAAAGGCGGGGGTGGCACCATAGTAGGTCGGCTTTCAAAAAACAAGCAGCAGCTGCCCGGCAACCCAGTAAACAGGCATACACAGATTCCAACAAGGAGAAGAGAGAGAGACAGAGACAGAGAGAGCAGAGAGAGACAGAGACAGGGAGAGAGAGAATGGTAATAGCATAAATAAAATATGAGAAAAGTAAAGAACAGATACAAAACAGTAGTTCATGTTTATATATTTATTTATTTATATACATTTAATGCAAATAATCAGATAATTATTACATTTTACACATCAACGGAACAACAATGGAAATTACAGCAAATTTCTTGAAAAGAAAAGAAAGGGTAAACATGTAGTAAATGTATACATAAAATATACACAAACATCTAAAAGTAATTTGCTATTAAGACAGAAGGGAGTGTGTGTAATTTGTGGATCTGTACTGTTAGACCACTAACAGTATGTGGACAGTGGGTGGCACTACAGCTTTGGTTATTGGTGTCCATTGTATTCAAAGTTATATATTTCATTTATAATTCTGACAGTGAGCAATATTACAAATACACATAATTTCAGTAATTTTTCTGCTTCCTGCCAATTAATATGTGTAATGATGCTATAAATATTCCCCATTTTGTTTCTTATAACAACACACTTTTGTTTACATGGCTTGCACAGCAATCTGTTGCCTGAGGCTTCAGGTTTGAGTACAGCATTTTTAAGAGGGAGAAAGTGGCGCTGCTGGTGAGAATGTGAAATGTCACATTAGTTATCAGAAGTGAGAGAAGAGGTGGAGAATGAGGGCCGCAGGTTATAAATGACTTTGAATAAATTCTTTAGTCTGCTTTAATGTGAAGGTGTGTGTGCCCACATGCATGTGTTGCTACAAGAACCCATTCAGAGGGGACTGAGGTGGCAGAGTAATGCTGTTCAGTGCCTAAGACTGTTTTGTTCTGTGTTGCACAATGTTTTTGTCATATTGCCCACACTTCAAGTGTTAGTCAATGAGGAGTGGAGAATATTGGCACGTGTCAAAATTTAGAAACTGCTGGTCCATAATAAAAGCTCAGGTAGGAGTGATATGCCAACTTCATTTCAAATGTATTGTGGCCATGTCATTTAAAAAAAAACAAACAAACCTTGGACTCCACTTTGATCCTGTCTGTATACTACAACTGCTACTTTGATCATTTGGCAGATGCTTTTATCCAAAGCAACAAACAACTAGAAGACACAATATTAGGCACTAAATTTATTTCAGAGTAGGCAAGACGGTTAGTTGCATTACTAGAAGAGATGTTATCTGAACAGATGCGTTTTTGGGAGGTTTTTGAAGATAGAGAGGGATTCCGCTGCTCTTGTTGACTTAGGCAGTGAAGAGTGTGGACTGGTTTTGCCTTGTGCATTGGGATGGCAGAGCTAGACCATGTTTTATGACCATGTTTTTTATAGACCATGTCTGTAAACTATACAAAATATTGTTTTTTAACTATTACATATCGTGTTTAACTGGATTTTTTTTACTTTTTATGTTACTGTAATCCCTTCATTACCCCTATTTCCTATACATTTGTGTTTGTGTATGTGTGTGTGTGTATGTGTGTGAATATCCCCTTTAGCACCACTACAACCTATACATTTGTGTTTGTGTGTGTGTGTGTGTGTGTGTGTGTGTGTGTGTATGTGTGTGTGTGTGTTTGTGTCTGTATACCTGTTTACATTTGTATGTTTATGTGTGCATGCATTTCAGTGTCCATATGTATGTCAGTTTCTAAATTTATACAAACCTATTATCCCTTAATCACCATTTTTGTTTATGAGCATATTTATAGCAACGATTTAAACAAGAGTGCTACTCTTTCCCATACTTCACTGAACACTTACTCCTGTTAAGCCCCTCACGTAGAGTGGTGCTCCTCCCACCTGCCAGAGAAAGGCAGGAAAGGCTAAAGCAGCAGTCCTTCATGAACCTTGGTGGACCCTCGGGCTCCCGCTATGACGTCACTGCTCGAGCAGTGCAGGCAGCGATCGCTTGGGGGCGCCACACGACCCACCGCCAACGCCTCCGTGTGTGTGTTTTCGTCCTGCCTCGCTCGGTTCCAGCCCCAGCGTCCTGCTCTCTGATCACCTGTGCTGCTGCAGGAGAGGAGGGAAGGGGGCCAGAAATGTGGAATTAGATTTTCAGATCTGGGACGGGGGCCGTCCGGTTCTGGATCCAGAGACTCGTCAGCACGATGTATCCACGACTATGGAGAGCCGTGCTGGGCATGACCGTGCTCTACCAGCTCGGGATGGCGGGCAAATACGGTGAGTGGATGGATACGGACGGGCAGGAGAGCAGAGAGTGAGCAGGGGAATATGGGAACGTACGAGAATCAAACGTGAATTTGCAGCAGGCGGTGAATTCATGTGCACCAGCGTCTCCAAAGACGCATGACTTTAGTTGTGTCTGCAGTTGTGTTTATCCTGGCTCAGGTGACGCCTGTCGCTGACTCACTGACGGTTCATGGAGGAGGAAAATGCAAAAAACATTTAGCCTCCATCCTTCTAAAACTCCTGAGATTTGGTCTAGTTGATTATTAAGATCCATGACACATTTTGTTCAAAGGTCCAGGCGGGCCCAGGTTGCTCCAGTCGCTCCCGTTGAGCAGAACGTGGTCGCCAAAACAACAAAAACACACAGACCAGGGTGGTCGTGACCATACTGGAGCAACTAGTGGAAATGGGCGACCGCCTGACGGTGGAAGCTTTTCAGCACCACGGACAGCAGCTACACTCAATTATGTTTGTTCTCAGTGGTTTCACGTCTTTGCTTTTAATTGAGTTAATTATATATATATAGAGTGCTTTCTCTCTTAGCTCTGACCATAGCCTACCCACAGCTCACCTCAAAACTGGCAAAGGGGAAGCAAATGAGTTAAGATATGCTTTTCTGTATCTCAGATGTCATGCACTAAATTATGCTTAATTCATTGTTTGCTGTTGTCAGTTTAGTTGGCTCAAAAGACTGAATTTTCTATATGCCACTGCAGTTTGTGTAGCACTGGTGTGGCTTGTTAATGCTTTTACAGCTAATCTCAAACCCTCTTCTGTAGCTGTAGTCCTAGATGTAGTTTTGAATAAAAAACATAAATCACTCATGTCTGCTGCCAACTACATACCCTCTCTATGTCAGACACCTGTATCTCTCTCTTTTTTTCTTCTCTCTCTCACTCCCTCTCTCTCTTCCTCTATCCCTTTCTCTCTCTCTCTCTCTCTCTCTCTCTCTCCCATGCTGTTGTGTTAGCCCCACTCTCAGGGGCAGCAGTGACTCACTGTGTATATGCAAGCCCATGTCAAACCCTCACTCTTTCCATTATGCATGTCCACAACACCACAGGTCAAGATCTATACATCAAACTGCCACTCTGTTCCACCCTTGGTGATTGGTGTTACTGTGAGGACGTTTTATGTGTGAGCTTCTACATTTGATCGTTTTTTTGTCTGTACAATGTTTGTTTTCTTCATCCCCTCTGAGAACCAATCACTGGCCCCAGAATTTAAATTATGGCTCTCAGAACTTACTTATTAGTAGATACTGAACAATTAATTGTAGTAAGTTTATGCTAAGTCTTAAGATCAATAACAGAATAAATAAGCCTGTGATTTAAAGGGTTAAATTGTTATTTGAAAATGGTTTCTGTTTATATATGTGTATGCTTATGCCTGAGAGCTGCCATCAGCATGCAGATTGTGTCCAGTGTGAGTGGGAAGCTGTCAGATCTGAGGCTGTCTCTGCCACATTCTGTGATGTGATAACATCCTCTCTTGCGTTCTCCCTTGTTTCGTCTCTCCCTTGCTTTCTCCATTTCCTTCTGAATCACTCATTTTGTCATACAGCTCTGATCACCACCTGTTAGTGAGTGGGGACGCAAGATTGACAAGCCTCGTCGCATCCTATTTATATTTGCCATGAATAATGCAAGTAGGATATTCTCACTGGGACTGGCCGAAATCACCAGCACATCTGTTCATTCCCTCTGCTGGTAAATAGCTGATGTACACCCAGCTATGACAGAGAGCCTAAGGGGGGAACCTAAGCATTTTACTTAAGAATGAAGAACGCTCTTATTTTGAAGCTTGCATTGCATGTAGAACCAGTATAATGATTGCATGTGTCTTTGTGATTCTGAATTTTTTTTTCTTTGTGATTCTAAACAAATAGTTCTAGATGATGTATCATTGCTACAGGTATGTTGGCATTGGTGTCACAAGGCAAGGCTGATTTCTTTAGATGTAACAATATTAAGTAAAACTATTTGAGCAAAATGTATGTTACTTACTGAGTGCTTCATAGTGTTTGGAATGAACAGTTTAAAATCTGCCTTTACATTTCCTGTTATTTTGCCTAGTTAACATTAAAATGTTTCAGTCAAAGTCAGTTAATGTGCAAAAAATGTCCAGACATTTTTCTAATTAGGGAATTTATCTGCTACGTTCACCTATTGCTGGTGTTCAGTTGTGCACAAATCAGGTTTATTTATTCTTCATACAAAAACATTACCAGTAGAATGGGACGCTTTGGAACAAATGATCATGAGCCTAAGGTCAGCATGAGGAGTATAGAGGAGTATACACCTGTCCTGTATTGAGCTGCGTGAATTTTTTTTTACCTTTGTAGTGAGTTGCAGTGGTGTTTGTGTAATCCTTAAATATAATGTTCTAATGCTATTGTGACTGCAATTAATTCCTCACAGCAAATTTTGCATATCTAGTAAAAATACTTCCCCAAATATTGTAGGTTATTACAAGTGTATACACACTTTTGGATATGAACTGCATGCCAGATTTGTAAGATATTATTTTAGCAAAGAATAACTGCACCCAGGAGGCACAGGATTCAAATACTGTAACACAGTCTGATATTTGGAAAATTTTGTGAGAGAACTTAATCATTTACCTATTAGTGCCACTTCAGGCTTCACTCTTATGCCTGATTATCACTGGAAACTTTTCTCTGTTTGCCCTGCTCCATTCAATTGGCAGCAGTGCTGTTGGCCATGCATGTAATTCCCACACACACACACACACACACACACACACACACACACACACACACACACACACACACACACACACACACACA